>JAEMWC010001172.1:102500-240432 GCA_016490735.1 Pachyseris speciosa | reverse complement strand
CAACATCGTTTCCCAAACGGCTGGAATAAAACTCTTCCCGAATCTGATAAATCAAAATGAAACATGTAATGTGAAAAAGTGTATATTGGTGACAATATTAAGCTACACGGTTACCAACGTCATAAGCTTCACTAACTCCAAAAACTATGCCCGGTCTGGACATACAAGGCATTTGATTCGATTTAGTGGGATTATGTTAGCAAATGTTTTTGAGGTCTTCCACTCAAAGAAAAGATTTCAAAAAGATGGATTTTAGTCAAATCCACATGAGTTAAAAAAATACATAAAAACAAAACGAATAGAAAATGATGATCGAGTTGTCCCGTGGAAAATTATTTCAAACTATCACACTCGGCTTCACATCAGGAGATGTCAATTTTTCTGCTGCTCTGCAGTTACAACTACAGACCTTTCTTTCTATCGAAACATGCTTCACATGCTTCGCATAAATTAAGCAAATTATTGCCAAAAGAGTTTTCAACTCCGAAAGACGAACTAATCTGGAACAATAGCAACGTTAAAGGTGAGAACCAAAACAGTGTTCCTAAGAACGACAGAAAACAAGTTTCTCACGGTGTGAAGAATCAAACAAAAAATTCCACTTAACTGGAGCCTTTTTCATAAGTTACTTTGTTCTAATCCACGCTATATAAACCAAAAACCTTAAAGCCTGACTTGTCAATCAAAGCCGCACGAACTTGTTGAATGTCAACAATAGTATGCGATCAGCGGATGAAAGAAGTCTTTGCAACGCTTTGTTTAAAATTATTGCTGGTAATCAATTCTCTGAGGCAGATGGCAGTAGAATCGTTATTCTCTCGTAATTTTTTCGCATGATCGCTTTGAAGGTGCGAAGCGGCCAAAGCGTGGATCCACCTAGAGAAAAAGCTCCCACAGTTCTCCCGCGCGATTCGCTCTCCCCAGTGCCCCTCTTCGTTGAGACACTCACTCCAAAACTTGCGCGCATCCAACGCAAACAATTACGACTAACTTCTTACATGACATTTTAGCGACACGTTAATTTAACGATTTTGAAAATTCTTTATTTTAGCGGCACTTTTATCTTGGCGATTTATTGTAAGTTTTGCAACGCAAGTCATTTCAGTTTTTGCAATTTCACAAACTGAAACTTTGCCAGGGCGAATTTATTCAAAATTCTTAGGACTATTTCCGATAATCATCAAAGAGCTTTTTTGTCTTCTTCAGTTGTGAATAAGGTCATAAGGCACTTTTAACAAAAAGTGGTCGCCTCTTCTTTCTTTCCTCCTCAATTGCACCCACTTGCTTG
The DNA here is from genome assembly GCA_016490735.1 of Pachyseris speciosa. Lineage (NCBI taxonomy): Eukaryota > Metazoa > Cnidaria > Anthozoa > Scleractinia > Pachyseridae > Pachyseris > Pachyseris speciosa. The sequence goes on along the minus strand of JAEMWC010001172.1, from coordinate 239,144 downwards.
TGAAAGCATCTTCAAGTTAATGTAATGTAAGGTAAGGTAAGGTAAGGTAAGGTAAGGTAAGGTAAGGTAGGTAAGGTAAGGTAAGGTAAGGTAAGGTAAGGTAATAGGTAATGAAATGTAATGTAATGTAATGTAATGTAATGCTGAATGTAATGTAATGTAATGTAATGTAATGCTGAATGTAATGTAATGTAATGTAATGTATTTAAATCGCAGACTCACACAAACCTTAAATACTTATCTTTAACGGATTTTTGTATTTTTTTTTAACGTTTGAAACGCAGTCAAACATGAAAATCCGACCAAATCCATGGTTACAACACAAGGCAATGCAGACTCCTTTCGTCTACCATTATGTAGAACAAATATCCGGCAATTCTCTGTCTTCTATCCAGCAGACCCGGCCGGGGTGTGTGATACTTAATACCAATACCTAAAATTATCTTGAAGCATTTGATTCACGTCTGTATGCCGAATACCTAAAACTCAGCAAGAAGAACCAGATACTTTATACCCAATTGTAACATAAAAATACCGTATACCAGAATTGAAATGGCCCTAGATACCGTATGGTCTCTCTCTGGAACACTCTACCTCAAAACATTAAGTTAAGTCAATCGTTAGCTCATTTTAAGACTTCGATGAGGAAAAAAACTCTTAATGGATAGCCTAATCCTTTAAATTTAAATTTCTCGTGTATCTTAAATTTTATTCACATAGATTCAATTTTATTGTAGTTTATTGTTTGTCAACATATTTCACTGAAAAGCCCCTTGGAAACGTGGAATAAACGTATGTATGTATGTATGCATGCATGCATGCATGCATGCATGCATGTATGTATGTATGTATGTATGTTATGTATGTATGTATGTATGTATACCCAAATCTCTGGCAGGGCCCGATCAAGGTCCAAAATTTTTTTAACTCTCTTTCTCTCTCTGAGATAGCTGGCTCTCCATCTCTTGTATCCTTTTAGAAAAAAAAACTTAACACATCTATTATCAGCATTACTAATTCTAATTCTTTTGAGCGTGTACAGATATGACTTGTTGATAATACTTCAGTTACCATATCGTCTAGGTTTAGTCGTGTTTTATTTCTTTGGAGGGAACCTAAGTCCTACAAGCCCCGTGGTTTTTAGGTTTCACCGTCATTTTTCTTTTTGTTTCTATTTTTATATTAATCATTGCAATTCTTTCTATTAATCATTGTAATTTATAATCACTGTACATGCAAGTTCACTGTGGCAAATAAATAAACATAAACATAAGCCAGCCGCGTGCTCCTTCCGCGAAAAGCCTGGTTCCAAGTCATTTCAAAATGGCGCCAAAATGGACGTGGTGGTTAAAGAATTCGGACGATCGGTTGACCGTCGAAGATGAAGAAAGGCAGTGAAATCTCCCAGGAACTTTAAATTATAAGTATTCTTTTTTTTATTTTTTTTTCAATTTTCCTGTTTTGTAACATATGTACACAATTCACGTGTAGTCTTGTTAGCTTTCTTTTGAAGGCTGCTGTTGATCAATGTAAGTCTTATGTTTATGTTGTTGTTTCTTCGTGCTCTTTTCTTCACGCTCCATCAGACGCTTTGCATCACCTCAATCGACTTCAAGCGGAAGTGCCTTTTTGTGAGTATTTTAACTGCCTCTTCAACTCATTAGGGGCCCGGGAAGTAATTTTTAAAGCCAACAGCTCTGCAATGTCATTTGTGGAAATTCGAGAAGTTGTTTTCCCTGTACCAAACAGTGCTGTATGGGTACAGTATGTCGCCCAGTTTCCGACCACTTTAAATTGCAAGCACTACAACCTCATTTTCAGTACATGGGAAAATTTCTGAGTTTTCATTTAAAGATGGTACATTTACTTACCTTCACAATGCACAAAGCTTGGTGGCCTTCTCCAGTTATCTTTTAAATAATGCTTCTTTTCGCCAAAGTAATTAAGTTGCCCAGTTTCCGGCCAACTAATCCAGTTTCTGGTCGGCAATATAAAGCACATTTTCTTTGATACCACTGAAGAAAACCGAAGTGTCAGCCTTAGCTCACATTTGTTTTTGTTTTGTAAATACAAAGCAACTTAGAGACCGCTCTTTGGGTGTTTAAAGCAAAGCGAATACTTATGAAGGGAGGCATGGGGGTAACGGGTGTTCGTGAGTACATCACAAATCATCAACATGTTCATCATTTTATGACCACATGATGACCATCACTCGCAACAACTACATTGTGTTATTTTGGTGCACACTAACAGTCTGAGTTTTCGAGCACTAAATTTTTAACATTCAGTTATATGAAATCTTCAAAAATAGGTTTTGAGCAGTGTACCTTTTACTGGCCGGAAACTGGCACAGCAAGGCTAAATTGTCGCTAATATTTTTTAAGTATGAAATTCAAGAACAGCTAAATAATAGCTAGTGATGACATATTCCCTAATCACTTTCATCGTTAATCTAAAGCTCGTGAAAAATTATCCAACTCCTTGGGATATTTCCTATGAAATGAGCTATTTGTTTAGATGCATTATCTTTGATGTGCAGTGAAAAGCGTAAATATTAGCGGCTAAAGTATTACTCACTTCGATGAAATTCCTCTATACTCTGCAATTTCTTGGCCAAAAAAGCCTGCCAAAATCATCAATCATTAGCTGAAATGTTCGTATTTCTTTAGGAATACTTTCGGTGTAGGGAAATTAAAAAGGCTGAGGAAACTAGCCTGCGCAAGTTTTTTTTGTCCGGAAACTGGTACCGGCCGGAAACTGGGTAACATACTGTACAAGGTTATATATATTTGATGTTCTTGATGTGACTTTTGACCGCAAGCAATAATCATCAATAACATTGGAGGCATTTAAATGGAAAAAAAAGAAAGAAAGAAAGAAACTGTATGTTGTTGAAACAGTGATTAAACCTGTGTGGTGTGGTGTGGTGTGTGTTTTTGTGTCCATGATTGGGTTTTGAAGTTGACAGCTGTTTTTGTGATTCTTACAGGGATATGTGGAACTGAGAATCCTGCCCTTGACAAACAACCTAACAAGGTTAAGACTGAACTACAAGCAGTGCAATATCCTTTTAAAATTTAAATGTATACCCGTAATGCATCCAGTTTGGTGCAGATCAACATGCAACTGCTTTTCAGTGATGTTTCAAGATGGTGATAATTTGTTCTAATGCAACTCCTCCATAATTTTTATTAGTTCCTCTATGGATACCTTGGATAAACTCTCCCAGATATTTATAGTTATTGGAAACCTTAAAAATCCTATTTTAAACTGGGGTTTTTGCTTTGGTTAATGTTCAAGGGAACATGCAAGTAAATATTGAGTACCTTCGGTACCTGTACATAAGTATATTTATTGAAGGGTGTTCCACAAAAGGGGTGCATATCGCTTTTTGCCTTAAAATCCAAATCTCTCTAAACTCACTCTACTTTGGCATGCAGACTGGTTATGATGTCAGAAATGAAGTTCTGTACTTATTTTGCGATTAAAAAGCTAGCATTTGAAGGATTAGCTTATGACTTTTCCCCAAAACTCAAGAAACAGAAACAAAAGGATCTGATGCGTGATTGATTTCTTTTGTTTGAGTTGTGCCAGTTGTAGGCAAAAGTCATAAGCTAATCCTTCGGATGCTAGCTTTTTAATCGCACAATAAGTACACAACTTCACTTCTGACATCATAACCAGTCTGTATGCCAAAGTAGAGTGAGCTTAGAGAGATTTGGATTTTAAGGCAAAAAAGCGATATACGCCCCTTTTGCGGAATACCCTTCAATTAAAATACATAACTTTTTTTAAAGCCAAGTCAAATCTAAGCAATTAGCAATAACAACAATAACAGCATCAAAACAGGTTTTCAATAATATCAATGTGGCTTAAGTTGGTTTTACTTGCAGACCTTGAAATTCTTCTTGGTCTTTGTTTACTCCTTAACATGGTATACGAATTACGCGGGTGTGTATTCGTGATGAACGAAAAACTGGAGAGCACGACTGGTATGATGCAGGATTTCAACTGGATGATCCAGGCAGAGTTATCTGTTCAGATAACAAAAAGTAGGCAGAATATTTATTTCTCAAAAGACTGTGTACTGGTAGGGGCCTGAAGGAATAAATATAATTTTCTTTGAACTTAGAAGTTGCACTCTCAAATAGCAGGGCTAACACTGGACCCTTTAAAGGGGCATTGTCACGCTATTGTACCATCACTTTAAAAAGCTTAAAACTACCAATGCATTGGTGCATCAAAGATGACGAGGATGGAAATGGATTGAGTAATAAGTATATATTCAAGCTATGCATTAAAAAATCACCCAAAAAATTATTATCGTTAGCTCTCCCTGCGAAAATTTCATTGGAATTGATCTTGCTGATTCTGTAGGAGCATTTTTTGCAAAATGTCAGGTGAAAGGCAGTAATTTTCATTTGGCAGAATTGAACCAAAACAGCAAAAATCCGGGTGACAGTGCTCCTTTAACCCCTCACAGTGATCAGTGTGTCTTTTCTTCTTGCAATGTTGCTACTTGATTAAGCATAAAATTCCTTAGAATAAACAAAATGATGACCAAAGATGGACTGCCCTGATGATGGAACAGATTCTCCCAACTTATACCATAAGACACATCTGGAGTTCAGTGAGGAGAATATTCATATGGTCCCAGGGCTTAAAGGGTTAAGGGTAGTGGGATGCAAATGGATGCTTTTTGTACACAATGAGCTAAGTAAGTAGCTGGGGAAAATTGGTGTGGCATTGTGACTACCAGGATTAATAATTGCCTGAAGAGACAACTGATAAAATCTCTAAACAGCTGAGTTCTACACCGAGTTTTAGTGAGTTTCTGGTGGCTGTGAGCCTCTCTCTGTGACTTTAATACTAGGCCATTCTAAATTTGGATGTCATTTTCGTATTTTTCAGGAGGAATCTGGATTATTTCTTGAGCAGTTTACAGAGTGCTGTGAATGCTGTTGATCCAGAGACAGGTGGTGGTGAATTGACCGTCAGGATTCCCAAGGAAGTCTTAGCATGCGCAAATGGTTAGAAATACCTCTTACTAACCAAGTTCGAGGTCCATGCTGTAAGTTATGGACCAAGTTTTTCCCGTTGATTTATGGCCCAAGTGCAAAGCGCATGGGCCATAAATTAATGGGAAAAATATGAGGATCCATAACTTACAGTATGGACCGAGAAAACGAGGTTAGTAAGATATTTATTATATCTCTGAGGTTAATACAGCGTGTGGGAAAGAAAACAAGTTGAATTCAAGCGGGCTGTACTGTAGAATATGGCCTGCAAAATTGACCAATCACAGTGAGAGATATAATAATTACATTTACGGAATTTTTTACTTCTGAGTGAATTTGATTAATAATTGGAATGAATCCTGAATTTGCGATGGATACATGAATACTAAATTATCCTCTTCCCATGAGGGGCTGAAACAAATATTGAGAAACAAATATTTCAAACAACCATAACAGATTAAGAATCCCAGTTGGCAGGATGTAGACCAGTTGACTATTTACAAGCGTGGCTGAGGAGTTGAACTTGGGACTACGGTGAAAGAACTCCAGAAAGTGATCAGAGAGGTCCTTGAAATGCAGGACCTCCAGATTAAGAGTCTGACACCCTAACAACATGACCGCACTACCTCAAGATCTTTTATGTGTAACTTGTTATGCTTTCAGAATGCCGCCAGTTTCGAGTTAGCATTGAGTTTTCTCTCGAACACCCTGAGGGGGGAATTCAGTTTGTTATTCCCAAAGGAGAAGGAACCATGGCCCAGGTATTTACATGAGTTTGCGCTTGCATAAGGTGTTAATATTCCTTGATTTACTGTGGTTTAATCTGATTTAGGTTTTTTTGTTTTGTGTGTAATTTATTGCAGCGATCAGCTCACTTGTTCAGTTATGGGTGTGCCAATTCGTCCAGGTAAATTGAATGCCTTTATTAGATGTGATCTAGTTAAAATTTATGGTGCTCACTCAGAATTATTTCCCCTTTGGCAAGCAAGATTGGTTGCTATGTGCCTAACAAGGCAGTGTGTTTGTTTGAAGTTCAGAGAAAGCTTGTAGTTCAATAACATTTGCCAATGAAGTGCCAGATTAAAGAGTGGCCATAATTCGAGGAAACCTGATATCTCAAATCATCAATTAAAAATAAAGAAAGAGCTGAAAAAAAAAAGGAGTCATGAGAGAAAGAAAGAATGAAAGAAAGGCTCTAATAAATGACTTAATGAACAAAGAACTCAGCAAATGAGTGAATGTGTAAAAAAATCGATTAGCGATTGAATAAAGATTCAAAGCAAGAAAGAGAAAGAGAGTATGAAAGAAAGAAAGAGAATAGAAGAGAAGAAAAGGGAAGGGTAGAGAAGTGAAGGGAAGGGAAGAGGAAAGGGAAGAGGAGGGTAGGGAAAAGAAGAGAAGGGAGGGAAAGAGAAGGGAAGAGAAGAGAAGGGATGAGAAGGGAAGAGAAAAGAAGGGAAGAGAAGGGAAGGGAAGAGAAAAGAAGGGAAGGGAAAGGAAGGGAAGGGAAGAGAAAAAGAGGGAAGGGAAGAGAAGAGAAGAGAAAAGAAGAGAAAAAAAGGGAAGGGAAAGGAAGAGAAGGGAAAGGAAGGCAAGAGAACAGAAGGAAAGGGAAGAATAGAGAAGTGAAGGGAAGTTAAGAGAAGAGAAGGGAAGGGAAGGGAAGGGAAGCTATAGGAAGAGAAGATATTATTAATATTATTTCCCTTTACATATTGCTTACATTTAGTTCTGCTTAAAGTTCACCTATGCCTCAAACACTTTTCACAATATCTAACTGCTTGTCAGCATCTTATGACACCCAGCTGCTTAGTTGCCATTTCCTTGCTTTGGTTTGATGATAACCAAAATGACATTTAATTTAATTTAATCAATATAGGTTGTGGTTTCCCTGCGTGGATTCATATTCTGAGCTCTGTACATGGAACATTGATATTACTGTTGATAAAGATATGGTGGCAGTCAGCTGCGGAGACCTGATAGAAATGGTAGGGAACTGTGTGGTGTAATTAAATGTGTACATCTCATAAAGTCAAAGTGTACTTTGCATCACATGTTCCATTTGCCAAACTCCTTGTGTTGGAATATTTCAAAATTATTCCATCAAAATGTGCTGGCAGCCGGCAAATTTGCCGCCTACAGTCAATTATTTGCCATTTACTTCACTCTTGGACTTCACTGTGAGTTCTCTAGCAGGCAAAGGTTGCTGGCAGTTGCTGCCTACCACTCCAGCTATGCTGTCCACTACTATAAATCAAATGTATAGTACGTAACTATCTAATAATAATAATAGAGTTAAAAATAATAATAATAATTGTCTGCTTATATTTTTGTCTTTGTTGTCGCTGCTGTTGTTGCTGCTGATGATGTGTTGTTCTTTTGTTTTCTTTTTGTTTTTGTTTGTTATTGTTGGTTGGTTGTTTGTATGTTTTTTTTTTTTTGTTTTTCTTTTGCTAAGCTTGTCCTGTTTAGATTTCTTGCTTGGTTCAGTATATCTCTAACATACCTTAATTTATATACATGTAATTTTCTCCTGTGCATTAGTCCTAGGCTCTACAAACATTTCCTAAATTTCCTCTATATCCCGGTAAAGCTCAGTGTCATTTCTTCGTTTACTTAAAAGTAGGTGGTGGTCAACTAGAAAGCCTTTGCTACTTTGACCACCACACACATTTTATAATCTGTACTGTAATTATTTTATCTTGTAATCATCTGAAGTAACTATACTTTTCTTTCTATGTTAATTTTATGTAAATAGTGTGAAATAAATGAACCATGAACCAATTGAAAACATTTTGTCATGGCCGTGTTTACTCTTGTAGCACTGATTCTATTAGGTTATTGTTTTAGTTTGAACCAAAGCAGTGGATTTGGCAGTCTTGTTTAATTCTTAAAAACTGGTAAACAAGTCATATATGAAATTTGCTGTCTGGACACGAGTAACAATAACACTATTCTTGATCCAATTAGCCCGTAAGAGTACCCATGCAAAAAGTGCTATCCACTGTTTTTGTAATAAATATGACTTCTGTCAAATCGATACGGTGTTCATTAAGTACAAAAAGGGTTATTTTAGATTATATTACCCAGTCTTTAAATTCCAAGTGCATAGAGAATCACAGGATGTTGTCTAATAATCAGCCATTAATTTTAACCTGTAGTGACTATTGTATTCATTATAGTATTCACAAAACGCCTTTGTTTGGGATGGTTTCCTTGTTTGTTAGACAAGAAAAAAAAATAAAATAATAACTAGATAATAGACATACCGTAAAAGCTCTATCAAGCCCCCCGTCTCTATTAACCCCCCTCTCTAATAAGCCCCCCATTTGGAAGTCAGTTTTTGTAATAAGACCCCCCCCCCCTCTCTCCCTCCCCTTTGGGACATGAGATTTTGTAATTAGTCCCTCCTATTCCCTCTTACGAAATCCACTTTATCATGCCCAGTTGGTTTGTTTTTAAACAAATAATATTATACACTCAAACACTTAATACTGTTTGCTGCTCTGTATTAAATAATAAAGTTCCGCTGCAGTTGTTTGAGTTTAGTACAAAAACTATTTAAAGATGAAATCGAAGGGTTTAAGATTTGAAATAAGCCCCCCCTCTCTCTATTAAGCCCCCTCTCAAATAAGCCCCCTGTCAATGAGGTCTGAAATTAAATAAGCCCCCTGGGGCTTAATAGAGCTTTTATGGTGCCTTTTGGTTAATTTGGAAAGAAAAATAATTTAAGACCTACGAAATACAACATGATAGAAATGCATGAAATCCCAAATGGAAACTAGAAAAAAATCTGAGTTCCAGATGGGATTTGAACCCAGTCACATTAAGGCATATCAAAAGTGCAACCATTCAAGACCTCCAAAGTGAGTGAAATAAGAAATACAACATGATAGAAATGTATGAAACCCCAAATGGAAACTCGAAAAAAATCTGAGTTCCAGATGGTATTTGAACTAATTTGAACTATTTGAAATAATTTTATCATTTTTAGTAATGATTCTGTATGTGTAGGTTTTATCAGCAGATGAAAAAAGAAAAACCTACCACTACTCATTGAGCATTCCTACATCTGCTCCAAATATTGCCTTAGCAGTTGGGTAAGTTATTTTTTCTCAGATTTTGCAGCTATGATTTAGAAATACATGAATGCAGGATTTGGCATTTTTGAAGAGGCTCACAATCAGCCTCCAGTATTACTGCTACTTCTTGATCAAACATGCAGGTTGTGAGAAAAAAAAAGATCATTAAGGGTGGAATGTTGTTATGTTTAAATGAGTTCTCTTGGCTGCCATAATGAGGAATGTATGGATAAAAAGTTAAAGCTTTTGTTTGAACCAAAATGGAACAGAATTATAAGGGGTTACAACTTTAAGAAAATGTTGTCTGAGCTACAATACTTTGTGTGAATTTAAGACTTGAAAATTTGGAATATCCTCTCCAATTTTTCAATGGCATTCCCATAACATTATTTCCTGTTTTGCCTGAGTTTTGCTCCTCTGCACGAAATACTTTTTGCCTCTGCTGCACACGTGTTGGGTGATAAATGGCTCTCTGCATCTAATAAGAAAAAAATTGATTGGCTTCTAAATGGAGTTCCTGGTATTAACTTTCAACTTAATGTAAGCTTGTTTTATGCTGTTCAGTCTTTTATCTCCCAATCAAATCGTTTCTCTTAATTGAATCTATTTATTTATTTTATTTTTATTTTATTGTTTTCGTTTCTGTTTTTGTTGTTGTTGTTGTTGTTGTTGCGTCTTAGCTTTGACTGTGATCTTTGATAATAATAATAATGTAAACAGCATAAGCTCTCTTGATGAGCACTATGTGCTCTTAGAGCAAATGCCGAAGAAAAAATATTGTTTAAATAAAATAAATAAATAAATAAGGCTTTCAGATTTCCCGATATTTTCCTGCTGTCCTGGAATCACTTGATTCCCAGAGGAATATCCTTTTTCTCCTGAAACAGGTCTTGATAGAAGTGTCACCCCTCTGTGGATTTTTAAGGTTTTTACTTGTAGGAAAAAAAGCAGCAAGGTTATACGGTGCAGTTGAACCTCGATTATCTGGACCATTACTTCTGGTACATGTACCATTGTTGTCATGAATATTAATACAGTATGATGAAGATTCCGAAAACACTATTCGTTTGAATTCTTTTAAGTTTTTTTAGGCATTGAGAAGGGCATTTGAAACGGCTTTTTCTTCCTTTCAAACATCAAATTTCTTAGCACTGGCACAAGTTGTAAGCACAGTGGGTTAAATTGAGTTCTAATTGGCTAATAATAATAATAATAATAATAATAATAATAATATTTATATGGCACAAATTCAACTATACAATTTTCAAATGCGCCTCACATATAATTTATGAGCCGTATATAATACTAATGAATAATAACAGTAGGAAACTTGAGACCAAGTTGTTGCTAAGTGACATTTTGGTTTCCTAATTAATTCATGTTTATCTCACTAATATTCATATTTTCAAAGAAAAACAAATACAACCAAATACTTGGTTCTGCCCTCAGAACAAAACTGCTCTCCTCTGCTGCTTGCACACTTGCTGACAGGTGGACAACCATGTCTGAATCACAATTAATTTCGGCTTTTCTGTTTGGTGTGCCATTTTTGTTGCTAAAACAATCATATTTTCGATTATCCAGACTCTGGATTATCTGGACTATTCACTCCAGTCCTGTTGAGTCCAGAGAATCGAGGTTTGACTGTAGTATAAAGTTGAGTTGCACTTCAGTCTAAAAAGATGGAAATACAGGATTCTTTTTTATCTTTGTTGCAGTCCTTTTGAGATTCATGTGGATCCTATTATGCCTGAGGTCACCCATTTCTGTCTGCCTGGGCTGCTTCCAGTTCTTAAAAACACCACAGCATTTCTTCACGAAGCATTTGAATTCTATGAAGAGTACCTCAGCTGTCGCTATCCTTATACCTACTATAAACAAGTGTTTGTGGATCAAGCTTATGATATCCTGTCACCTTATGCATCCATGACTATTTTAAAGTAAGATAGTCTGTTCATAGCTCACTACACCCTGAACTTCTGAAGACTCCATAATACTGCATAATTTCCAACCCTGGCTCCATGTTCTTGACTCTGTTTTGACCTTGTCACGCGTTTATTATCACACAGTAGTATATTATCTTCTGTATTTTTTGAGTTGTGATCATTTTATGTGGAATCTACTTGCCATCTTTTTTTTGTCAACTGCTCAATCCCTTATTGTAGATATAAGCCCAGGTGTTGTCTCAAGAAGTTACAGTGGTGTTTCAAGTTGTTTTATTGTCAAACCCAACCAATTTTTGAACACAACATTCTCTCCACATCCCAAAAATGATCCCCTAAAAAGAACTTGTGTAAAAATGTACCAGTATTTATTTCAGGGTACATTTCAAAATTTTGTGGTAAGTGTACATGTATGTTGTGCTCTTTTTTATTCCAGTACAAGCCTCCTCCACTCTTCAAGGATCATTGATCAGGGATTTGAAACAAGAAGATATCTTTCAAATGCATTAGCAGAGCAGTTCTTTGGATGCTATCTCTGTATACAGACGTGGTATGCATCAGAACACTTACAGTCAAGTGTGAATGATATATGAAATAAACCATATATGAACTGCAGAAATGAAATGAAATGAAGAAATGATCCTCGCAGTTGTGAACACAATTTATGCAATTGCATAATGAAGCCTGAAAAAAATTCAGGACTTCTTGTTTTTAAATTAACACACTTGTATTGACTTTAGAAAAAACTAACACAATTTACAATTATTGTAAATTGTGTAGTAATTCAGTTTGCAATTATTGCAAACTGAATTACTAACCTAATTTACAAAACAAAAGGAACAAAACAAAACAGACAACTGACAAGCAAAACAAAGCAAACAAATCCAAGTAGCTGATGCACGTTAAAGGAAATATTTAGTTATTCTCGAAGGTAGTAGAGGTCTGATTTTTAATACCTGCCGGGTATTTCTTTTTCACGCATTAGGACACAGTAGTATATTGTAATCAGTATTTTTCAAGTTGTGATTGTTTTATGTAGGATCTACATGCCATCTTTTTTTCTCATCAACTGCTCAATCCCTTATTGTAGATATAAGCCCAGGTGTTGTCTACTTTAAGAAGTTACAGTGTGTTGAAGTCCTGAATTTTTTTCAGGCTTCTCTATGCAATTGCATAAATTGCGTTTACAACTGTGAGCAGGGTCTGAAATTGTCCTTTCCTGGTTGCCAGTGCAACTAAAAATTTTGCACTGGCAACCAGAATTTCACAACTGGTCGCCAGCGGGCGATTAATTATTTCAGGCCACGATAATTATACAAACAATAACTTTGTTTTGCAGCCAAATCCATTAAAATAAAATTCAAAGCCGCCTGCCAATTGGTCGCTTACTTTTTACCTTTCCACTGCTGTTGAAGTATAAAACTGATTTTCCTGTTATTATAAATCTACTACAACGTTTCACAGCTATGATCAGTGTGAAGCTTCGCTGCCATGTTTTTTCAGCGGTTTATTTGTCTTTAATTTAGACAACCGCTGTTTGTGTTTTAATTATTAGAATATTCTTTTGTTATCTCGTTGCCGTTAAAACTAGCGTGATTGTGAGTTCTCATCAATAGCAATTGAGATTGAGAGACCAACGACGTTACGTTGTTGCTAAAACTAGTGAACTAAGAGTGGCAAGATGAAGCTTGCATTCTGTTGCGTTTCCTCTGAATTGATTATCTGCAATACAATGGTACACTTATAAATCAAATTAATGATTCCTTGCACATTTTAACATTACTTCACTGAATTTTAAATAAATTACACCTATAGTATGCATACAATTAAATAGCATTTTTCTTTGAGTTATGTGAGTCATTAGTCGAGAATGAAGCACTCAAAGTTGCATTCAGCAGAGGTTCAGGGGACTGGAATGAGAAATGCTGCATGGTTGTGGCCTGGTGGGAGCAACATGGCGATCTGTCAAATCCGTCAATCGTCTTGAAAGAACGCGAAAGGAAAGATTGTAGACAGCTGCATAGAGCAAAGAACCAAACGGCAGTTTTTCAGTCGGGTACATTTCTTCTCCAAAAGGTAGAGACAAGAGAAGATGTAAAGTTGACTTGAAACATTTGGCAGTCGCACGAAACTGCATATATGGCCGGCATAATGCCGGCCATATACGCAGTTTCGTGCGACTGCCAAATTTCGATTCGTTCGTCGTGGTTGTTCAGTGGTATATGTATAAATAATCAGCGTGTTTGTTTTAAATCTTATTTGTTAGTGGAAAAATCGCCATTGCAGCCCCAAACGCTTTCTCTCCGTTTTGATTCTTAAAAGAAAAATTGGCGACGAGAATTTTCCATCTGGCCACCAAAAATTTTGCTTTAGTCGCCAGTTGGCGCCAATAGAAAAAAGTTAATTTTGGACCCTGGTGAGGATCATTTCTTCATTTCATTTACAGTCAAGTTAGTGACTCTACACTAACCTAAGCAAATGGCAAACTCTGATACCGGTTTTGATTTTATAGGACAAGCAGTCTTGTGGCAGCTTAACAGGGTTAATTATTGAAAAGAATTGAATTTCTGCCCAAATTTCCAAGATTGAATCTGTTAATTTTGCAAAACACATTCTTGCATTTCTGTAAACTGAAGTCCTGTGTTTTAAATTATTGATCATATCAACAGGTCTGATTTGTGGCTTGCCAGAGGAGTTTCTGGATACTTGTTTGGTTTATTTATGAAAAAGATGTTTGGTAACAATGAATACAGGCACTGGATAAGAGAGGTTGGTATCATGTTTAAAAAATGTGTTATCTGCAAATTCCATTCATTGGGAACAACTTGCTAAATAATAAAATAATTAATTGTTTTGATATCCCTTTCATTATTTACTGCTTCTTTTATCTATAGCATACAGAGGCATTTAAAGGACCAGTTAATTTAATGTTGCAGGTCAAAATGAAGTTCAGCTCAAAATGATTTCAATCTTGGTCACAATGAAATTCCTTTGTCTTCTAACCCTAATAATTATTATTTCATTTTGACCAAGGTTAAAATCATTTTAACCTGAATTTCATTTTGACCTTCAAGATGTACATGAATTGATTCAAACTTTGAAGACAGCAACTTTGAGATGCTTATGGCCAAACTGTTTTTCTTGCATCTTTCCATATTTTTTAGTTATTCATACTAACACTCTGGTTTTTCCTTGTTGATAGTGACTGTTAATCATTACCATTTGCTTACTTCATGTACTGTTTTTTAACTCTAGTTTCCTCCTATATATTCTATTAATGGTATTTCATCTTTTCATGATTTTTATTTTGCTCACTGTGTGTTATGTGTACGTGTGTTTGTCTGTGTGTGTGTGTACAGACCTAAACTAGTACAGTCGAACCTCAATTATCCAGACTCGTGGGGACTGAGCTGAATAGTACGTATAATCGAAAATTTGAATTATATTAATGAGCCAAAACTAAAACTGAATGACTGAACAAGTGGGTGTGAAATTTTACTTAGCAACAAAGAACATCTGAGCAAATCAGAGCTCAGTGAAATGCATTGCATTAGTACGGCATGCTTGAGCTCAAAACACATACAGATTTGTGTTTTGAAGCGAAACAAATTCAGTTTGAACCAGAGTTTCATTACTTCATGTGAAGAAAAAACGTTTTGCTGCGGATCTTTAATATGGCTAATTAACTGGGACCAGCTAAGCAAGTCTGGAGAAGTTCCTTTATACTTTAAAGACTACTTTATGCTACGCAGCCAGAGTGACAGCCAACTTGTTACCCGGGCTGCGCGCGTCTCGCGCGGCGCCCGGGTCTTAAACTACCGACGGTTTTTCTTTTTCGTCGTCGAGTATCATCCACAAATGGCACTTCCGACGTTTCTGTGCAAGCGCTAACTATTTTTAACAACAGTGATGCGTGTTGTCACGTATGGGAAAATGTCGATTCATCTTGTGGCTTTTGAAGTCTGAACAAACAATATGTTAAGAGAAGTGTCTATGCGAATGTTTGGAAGTTCAACGGCGAGAAGAAAGTTTTTAACATGAGTAAACTTAACGGCAGATGGACTGCCGTGTTTCCCCGTGTCTGCTTCAGTAGACAGCGAGTAGTCTCTAATTTTGGCGACGGATTGTGGGGGCACGTGCGCGCGCGAAGTTGCGAGAAGACGCGACGCGAGGGGAGTGCCAAAAATTAGAGACTACAGACAAAGGGAGTTTGACCTTTCACGGCCGAGTGATTCGAGTGTAAATCTCATATCAACAGCAAGAATGATGCCTGTTGTCACGTATCGGAAAACGTCGATTCACCTTGTGTTTTTGAAGTCTGAACAACTAATATGTTAAGACAAGTGTCTATACGAATGTTTGCAAGTTCAACAGCGAGAAGAAAGCTTTTAACATGACCAAAATTTAACTCCAGATGGACTGCCGTGTTCCCGTATCCGCTCCATTGAGATGTACATTTTGTTGAATAACTCAAGTACGGGATATCACACACCTCTGAGACTTTGACAGGTAGTTTATTTACTATTTTGCCACAATATCTCAATTTCTGGACTTTAATTTTTCAATGATAAGCGATTATATTTTACAAATGTACTAGCGTCCCTTGAAACTGTCCAGAAACGTTCCTTTCTTGTGTTTCAAATGACCCTGGATTGACGTATTTGTAAACAGTTTCACTCTGCTAATTAATTTTCTACTCACATTTCACCGAGACTCCATTCACATTTATGTGAAAAATCCAACATCGTTCGATAAGCGTTTCCTTTCTCAAACAATTATCCATCGAAGCGAAAACAAGTGTGCTTAGTTTTTTTTTTTTTTTTTTTTGGAATCAATACACTATTTTTATCATCTTGCATAACGATAAACCTCTGTGGCCTAAAGGTCATTGTTCCTGCCTGTGACGCAGCTAACCCGAGTTCGATGTCCTTTAGTGGTATATATCACGGGCTTTATTTTTTCTGTTTCTCTTTTTCTTGTTCTTTTAGAAATATTTTTTACAAGTGTTATAATTATTGTGCTCAATGGTTGAGCTGTATTATAGAGGAATATATGTTGATAGGGGTCTAAAGAAATAGACTCCAACACAAGCTAAACACAATGCATCCGATGTAAGAAAAACAGACTTCCCTCTATTCTTTTGTTTAGCACTAAGTTAGGGATACAATACTGTTTTTTGCAAGCCCGGGCTTAGGCTAATTGTAGCCTCTTGTTTTTAATAGATGCACTAGATAGTCAATTACTGAAATTATACATGTACTTCCCAAATTTCATTTAGATGTTGCTAAAAAGTCTATTAATTATCATGGTGCATCCTTATTTAATAGTCTTCCAATGAACATTGTTATATACCTACACTTTCACTCAACAAAAGGAGTACTGCGATTGGTTGATTCTTGGTCACGTGCCCCTGACCAAATTCAAATGTATCCCGACCGGGATACAATTCCGCAATTGTTGCCCGCGCACCCGGATACAGCAGCACGTGATTAGTGCATGACTAAAAAGTGGCATGATCTTCAGCACGTGCTCATGTCAGCTTGATTGACGAGGCGGACCTGAGAACACTGCCAGTTTTCAGTTTTATAAACCAACGATAATACAAACGTTATGGAACCCGAGACTAAAAGAAAACGTTTTTCTCAAGTATCAGCCGAAGAAATTCAGCATCTAATAGGAGGAAAAGATTCGAAAATACAAGAAAGGCATGTTCTACTTTTTCAGGTACTTTTAAACGTTTGTAAATTATTCATTCGGCAGGCTTGTGAATAAAGACATGTTTTTGTAATGCCGTCTTTGTTTGTTTGTCAGTTCATTTTGCTGTGATTGTTGAAGGGAAAGTGTAGGTATATAACAAAGTACTTAATGTATGATCCCTCGGGAAACTAGTTAGTTTTGTTTTCCCTCGAGTCCTGATGTTAACATCAGGACTCTCGGGAAAACAAAACTAACTGTTTCCCTCGGGACCATACATTAAGTGTATATTAAGACTTTGCCTCCAATGGAACATTTCCAGGCTATTTCCACTTTTTATTCTTAGGTTATTTTTAGAATATTTTTTAAATCCAATTTAATTTTTATGAGAATACTATTATTTTATAAGCTTCTCAATAACATTTTGGCACTATCTTTTTAAAGTAGTTAGTTTTTATAGTTATATATAATTTATATATACTCTTTTATTTTATGTTATACGGGGCCCCCGTTGATACCAGTCCTGTGACTGAAGGGGTCACCCTGTTTAAATATCAATTATTATTATTATTATTATTATTATTTATTATTATTATTATTATTATTATTATTATTATTGTTATTATTATTATTATTATATTCGAGATATCCAGATAATCAAGGTCCGGATAATCAAGGTTCGACTGTATTATCACTTTTGTTAAACTGGCTGCCTGCCCTCTTTAACTCTATGGTTATTTCGGGTAGCCAGTCTCCTCTCTTTTTTCATAATTAAATGAATTAAATGTCTGTAATGTAACTAAATGGGAAAAATGAAGCGTGTTATTGTTGGGAAGTGTGTTGGGTTGTTGTTACTTTAATTAACTTTTTTTTAATACTTTTTACTGCTAAAACTGTTTGATATTTCTAAACAAACACTCCCTCAAGTTACTGTCACCCTTAGTAAACTCTAGTTTACCAATCACCCACCCTTTTGAATTCATATGTAACAAATTATTATCCTGAAAAATTGCATGGAATATTGCCTGATACCTAGCTGACGAGGTTGTATGGCCAAGTTGGCTAAAATTAGGGGATATTTCACAAGATCGAACAGGATAATATTGTTTTTAATTCCTATTCAACACCTTGATAGCAAAGGACAATCTACTGAGTTCATTGCAGAAAAGCTGCCATTTTTCTCTGCAACACACCAAATTACCTATGTGGCAGGATATCTGTCGAGTGTGCATGATGAATATTGAGAGAGCCTTGACCATATTTGGACATTGCCGCAATGTGTTGAATAATAATAATGCTTCTATATAGATTTACTCCCACAAGTGACCAGTACATTTCTTTTGTCAAGGTATCTGCCTTTGAGATATTCAACTTAAAGAGGCTATGTCACGGTTATTTTATGGTCTTTGGGGCAAACTTTGGGTTAACTTAAGACTAAGAACATTTTTTAAACACAAATTGGTCTTAAATCTCCAACAGGAAGACAGTTTTTTTTTAAAGAAGGCCAACGCATAATTGGCTTATAATCGTCCTTACTAGACAGGAAAGCTGAAACTTGAAAAACAGCTGCCCACTTTTTTTCATATTGCAATCCTTTTCCATCCTGACCATCCATGGGTGAGGAGTCTTATATTTATTAACTGTACTAGTAGAGTAGTTTTGAACAACACTGGAGCATTATTTTGAGTTTCCATCAGTATTGAACATCTCCTGTGGTTTGTTAAGTTTATTCCGAAACCTCGTGACATAACCCCTTTAAGAGAATTTTCTGACATTATTTCCCAAAGGAGTCCAAACAGGTGTGCTGTTATGAAATGCAAGGTCCAGGGATCCCTGCACTTCATAATTCTGGGTCATTGTCCATGCCAAGTGCCACAGGCTCCTCCTCAGGTCAGGCACCAGAATCCCCGTCCCAGGGGAGCCCTTACCTGCACCCTCATTTGACATCAGGAAGAAACCTGGAGATCATCTGGAGCAAGTCACATCTAGTTATGAGAATGATTGAGATGCGCATTGGACAGGAACCTTTGCTGCAGGTATGGTCTGTCTTTAAGATCCCAGAGTGATCTGGTAGTGGTCCCTTTCTGGATTGTTGAGATTGCAAGCCTTTCGACAGAGTAAGGCAAAACTGAGCAAGGAGTGAAAGAAAGCAGGCAAGACTGGAGGGTGGCCTCTCGTCTAGCCCCCTTGCCTTGTTTGCTTCTGGTCTGAGGTTTTTACTGCACCCTCTTGACTACCCATAAAAGGACTGCTAGCAGTCTCAGTAGTCAGAGTTCTATTAGACATTGGAATAGGCCCTTTGCATGACCGTGTCACATGATGTTGTCAATCATAAATAAGGGACCTGGTACGAAATAAATGCCAGAAATGGAAAGAGCACAATGAAATTAGCAAGACTGTAAATTTTGAATCCATTGACGTTCAGGTGAGAGACTTTAGAGCAGTATGAATGTGTGAAAAATTTAAAAGAATTACATGCTTTTTTTCTATACAAGTCTCAATCACAATAAAATCTTTCGCTTAAACGTCAGTGGCATCAAAATTAGTATTACTAATTTCATCCAGCTCTATTTTTGCTTTTATGTTCAAAATAATGTCAAATATGGATTAAATCACACATTTTTTTTATTGTTTTTACTTTATTTTCTTTATGAAGTGTCCAGAGGTTTGGGGGCGCACACTTGTGGCATAGTCTGCCTGCATTATAATTCAACAATGCACGCGCGTAACGTAGAGCGCATGCATATGTTGAGATATAATGCACTTGATTCAATGAATCATAGCGCGCGTAATTATTTGGACATTTTATAATGTGAGATAAAATATTGTCTTCCCTGTTTAACGTGTATTCTGCGTTACCTTTATTAAGCAGTAGCTTAGCCATTCCCTGAGGGTGACCGCTTAATACAGGTTAGTCAAGACATCACTATGCTTTTCCTCCCAAACAGGTCTTTAACAAGCTATTGTCACTTGCTAACAGTGCCGCGCAGCCCAAAGCGGACTACAGTCTCTGGACAAACCTCCTTCTCTCCACTAGTGGGGTAAGGTTTTAACACAACAATCTTAGACCCAAGGTGCATATAGTCTCACCAAGCTTATTAGGATCAAATCAAGCTCATACTACGTTTCCATGCTATGAAAGTAACCTCATGTTTGGAATAACATACCAAGGTGTAGAAATGAGAACCTTGGCTCATCGTTATTTCCTCAGTCTTGCAAAGGGTTTTATATATCATTACATTTCATGAGGAAGGACATCAACCCTGATCACCCACATGCAACTTAGGCATAATGTGTGCTGACATAAAACATATGCTGTAATTGCCATTTTAATGCATTTTTTGTACGTTTATAATGTTAAATTTTAATAATGATGATAATAATAATTAAAATTTGTAGCACACTCTTTCCATGAAATATGATCAAAAGCGCGTTATTACAATGCCATTGTTATTTTATTGGTTTTCTAGCATGTCTTTTCCTCTAGCTCTTCTCCTTTGCATCTCTATTTTACTTGTGATTGTTGTTGCCTACGATTTTTATTACAGCTTTTTCATTTAATTCTTTAAAACCTCTAATTTTATTTGTGTATGCAATGGAAGGGAATTAAATTACCATATATTGAACTGATTGACTTAATCTATTCAATTTTCCTTTTGTAACAGTTCCTCAAGTCGATATCGACAGTATCTGGGAAGGACATCAATGTGTTTGTAGATCAATGGATGTATCCTCACCTGAAATCCAGTACTGAAACAAAATGTCACGTGATGGTTTCTCCATATGGTCGTAGGTTTTGTCTTCCAAGCAATATTAATAGCAAAGAGGTCTCACCAAAAATTGACCAAGGAGTTACAGATTGCTGGCTGTCTTGGGAAACGTTCTTTAATTCAACTTCAACTTCAACTTTCTTTATTCTTTGCACTGTTTACAACATTTACACGCTAGCTATATGACGTCTACAGAAAATAAAATAAAGTAGGGTTGGGGAACAACTGAAAAAATTATGTGCACAGTAACCAGAGTAGCCGTTGGCTTTCGAGCTGGTTACCACCATGTTAATCTAACTGCGGCTACAAACAACGAAGATAAAAAAACATTACATTGTCTTATACCGTAAAAGCTCTATTAAGCCCCCCCTACTCTATTAACCCACCCTCCCCCTCTTTAATAAGCCCCCGTCTGGAAGTCCAATTGGTTTTTTTTTTTATAAATATACGCGCAAACACGAAATACTGTTTGCTGCTCTTTATTAGATAATAAAATTTCACTGAAGTTGTTTGAGTTTTGTACAAAAACTGTTTTAAGACGAAAACAGGGTGTTTAAGATTTGAAATAAGCCCCCCTCTCTAATAAGCCCCCTCGGTAATGAGACCTGAAATTAAATAAGCCCCCCAGGGGCTTAATAGCGCTTTTACGGTATACATGAAAAAGATACAATAAAAATATATTTAACAATTAGATTATGAGCTCTAGATTTCTATCGCGTGGTAGCTGATGATACGGAAAAGGTATACATATTACATTTCTGCGAATAACAATTCGTTAATTATTTTTGAGTGTTTAATTTGGAGGTACCAATTTTTAACACTTGATTTGCATTTGATTTCGGCTTGGTAGACAGATAGCTACCCAGTGTTGTTGTGAACATTGGCACATTGTTGTAGAGTAGCATTAATTACTGTCAAATTTCTAGTTGTTACGGGTTAATTTCAGTATAATTCCTTGACTTTCTTCATAGTTGCCACAGTGGTGTTGCCAAATTCCATGGCAGCTTTGTTTTCAACAGAAAACGTAACATTGTTGAGCTTGAGATAAAGCAAGACATGTCACGAGGAACAGCGAAATATGTGGTGAGGAGAACAGTCAGTTGGGTCTCAGTTTGTGTTCTCAGTGTTTGAGGTTTTTTGATACTTTTTCTCACGATGAGATACATATCTCGATACAGTTGCGATACATATCTCGATACAGTTGCCACGATAAGCAAACGCAGTCCCCAACTTTACACCCAGTGACGTCATACTAGCGCTTCGATTCCCTTTCACTTGGTTCCAGTCCCAACATATAACTCAAACTCTGAAAATCAGTAACACTATTAATAGTATAGCGAGCTAAACACGAGAGCGTGTGGTGTCTCCGCGCGTTACTCTTACGGTTGTAGGTCGTTTCGCCTTCAGTTAAGTCGACTCGCTAACACACGCATAATCGCCCACACTCTTAAGCAAGTTGATTCTCAAACACAGACAAACTAAAGGTTTTGGTGATAAATGACGGATACAAGAAAGTTAGTCCACGAAGATAGAGGAAACAGGACAACACAGACTACTCGGCCGGGTTCTTTATGAATATGAAAGAATTGTTTTAGTGTATAGTTTAGTGTATATCTATACACACAACACACACACCACACACACACACACACACACACACACACACACACATACATAATATTTAATTTACTTCGGACAAGCGTATCAAACCTTGATGTGTAACAAACTGCTAAACCTAACGAACGAAAAATAAGTGCTTGTAACCTGTGAGCATTACCAAAGTTTCATGTTTGAGTACTTTACACATTCATGTGGACGTAGTGGGTAAATGATTAAGTTTCTCGTTGTTAGGGTCCCCTTACAGTTTGTATACAGGAACTGGATGGATCGTTCAACCACACTGTGCAGATAGAAGATACTTACAGCCGCCATGAGCTGCCGTGCCACTCCAAGAGTCGAAGGTGAGATGAAAATCAAGTTCTTTGTGAGTTTGTGATATATGCTAATGTACAGAACGACGAAGATTCGGCTTTAAAGTTCTGAAATTCTCGGCTTACGTCTCAGTGCGAACGTCTTGGACTTACAGAGAACAACACTGGTCCTAGGGCCCGTTTCTCGAAAGTCCCGGTAACTTAACGAGCCCGAAACTATGGCAAGTCGTTGCTGCCAAAAGCCTATCGAGTTGTAAATCCTGATCCAAATGTCTTTCAATATCATCGAGTTAGAAAAATTACATGGTCAGTTTTGAAGTTCTGGAGAACCATGGTTGAGTTGCATTCTGAAAGTTTGAGTTCTCGCTAGCGAGTTAACGAGTGTTCAATTTCTTGCTAGCGAGTTTTTCAATTTCTCGCTAGCGAGTTTTCAATTTCTCGCTATAGCGAGTTTTTTTTTCAATCGTGCGCAAGCGCAATATGCGGACGGATGTTGTAGACGGTGGCGGAAGCTTTAGACCATAGGTGGAAGTTGTAGGCCGCGAATGGAAGCCGTAAATTTCGCAATTTTGAACTGTTGTTTTCTTTGAGGGCTCGAACTGGCGGGGTTCAAGTGTACCGATATTTCATTGACCCAAAGAACATGATGCAAACAAGACGCTCTATGAACGTTAACTTGGGACACCTTGTGTAGTGCAGAAGTCGGTCGCACGCTTTCTGATTCTCGGAAACAATCCGTTTGAAAAATGAAAATGGTTTGCTTTTGGGTTCGATCAATGCATGTTTGTTTTTGTACGAGGGAATCACGTAAAACTGTTTTCGGAGTTGAAAACGTAAAGCTTGTGGGATGTGGCTGGAGTGACAAGGTTCGGAGTTGGCTATGCGAAAATAATGTCACTGGCTGCCACTTGAATTACTTTTATAATTCAGCCTCGCTGTAGTATTTGAAATCGTGATATCGTTTGATGACTGTAACTAATTTGGGTCGACCTAAACTGTAATTAAGCTCGGCTCAGGAGAAGTACAGTGTCTGACCCGCGCTTTAATACGGATCGAAAGTAATTTTACAGTCAAGTCAGGTCAAGCGTACCCCCTAGAGTACATTAATGAGTTGATTATTTGAACATTGAACCCGTTAGTTGTTTTGAATAATGCAATCATTTTTGAAATATTCCAATCAAACTTCAATTGCTGATTGGATTCTGTCCGTAGATGTGTTTGAAAAACGCGTTCGACCAACGAGACTTTAATTCTGTCATCTCTTTTAATAGAGCACACCTTTTTTAGCCCTTTAAAATCCAACAATATTGTTCTTTCCGAGGAATCCTAAAAATAATAAAATTTGTACGGAGCGAAATTAAACACAGCTAATAAGCGTACAACGTTGTAAACAGCCAAAAATATTGACGAGAAAACTTGCCAGAACTTCGCCTGAAATCCTTTTATCACGAATAAGACTTCTACAAGCTCTATGGGATGTAGAAAGCAAAAAAACTGCTCGATAATAACATTTACAATACCGTTTTTCACCTATCACTTCCACTCACCGTTGGAAGCCATGTTGGATGCTTCGATTTCCCATATAAGGAGCAGCTTTTGTTCGCTTAGTCCAATCAGCAATCGACGTTTGATTCGAATATTTAAAGAATGATTGCATTATTCGAAAACGGCTAACGGGTTCAATGTTCAAATAATCAACTCATTAATGTAATGACATGCGATGCTGAACTCTAGAATCCTGAAGACTTTTTTTTTTACAGTGCAAGATATGCAAAATTACTGAATCACAACTAAATTCCAGCCGACAAAGAATATTTGTGTCACTTTGTCGAAAGAAATCGACAAGCTGCTCTGCCTAACTACTTCACCTCATGTTGCAAACCTGTAGATTAAAATCGCATCAGACTACAGCAGCAATAAATACCCGAATGCATGCACTTAGCCACTACGTGAATGAGCTGGCTTCAAGGGCCCTTTGATCAATTTTCAAACCGATAGTCGGTTTTAGCGTACGTCTACTTCTGCACTTCGCAAGGTGTCCAAGGTGTCCCAAGTAAAAGCTCATAGAGCGTCTTGTTTGCATTATGTTCTTTGGCTTAATGAAATATCGGTACACTTAAATCCCGCCAGTTTGAGCCCTCAAAGAAAACAACAGTTCAAAATTGCGAAATTTACGGCTTCCATTCGCGGCCTACAACTTCCATCTAAGGTCTAAAGCTTCCGCCACCGTCTACAACATCCGTCCGCATATTGCGCTTGCGCACGATTGAGAAAAACTCGCTAGCGAGAAATTGAAAAACTCGTTAGCGAGAAATTGAAAAAGTCGCTAGCGAGAAATTGAAAACTCACTAGCGAGAAATTGAAAACTCGCTAGCGAGAAATTAAAACTCGCTAGCGAGAAATTGAAAACTCGCTAGCGAGAATTTAAAATCTCGCTAGCGAGAAATTGAAAACTCGCTAGCGAGAAATTAAAAACTCGCTAGCGAGCAATTGAAAACTCGCTAGCGAGAATATAAAAACTCGCTAGCGAGAAATTGAAAACTCGCTAGCGAGAATATAAAAACTCGCTAGCGAGAACTCAAACTTTCAGAATGCAACTCAACCATGGTTCTCCAGAACTCGACCATGCAATTTCAAAACTGACCATGTAACTTTTCTAACTTGATGATATTGAAAGACATTTGGACCAGGATTTACAACTCGATAGGCTTTTGGCAGCAACGGCTTGCCATACGAAACCATATTGAAATCAAAATCTCAAGAAAAGTAGGGTGTGTTCTGACCGCTAATGTCATTTTGTTTCTTTAGCTGATAACTTTACTGTATAATTTTCAAAACGTTTGAAACTCCCATCTGGAATGGAAAACAAAACAGCTTTATGGTAACCTCCTTCCCTCACTTGGGGAAAACCCCTGGAAACGAGGTTCCTTAGTGGGCCCGGTAATTACCGGGAGCTTCGAGAAACGGGCCCCTAACGTCTTGAAGCCCCTTATATTTAGCCGGCTTCTTTTGGTCCATTTAGGGGTGCAAATTATATTCGATTACTAGTCTGAGGAACCGTCTCAGGTTCATCCTTTAGGTACATAGCGTTAGAAACAAATCTTCGATTCAAGTTAGACCTTTTCATTTAATTTCAATTATTATCAATTTTTGCTGAGCGGATTTTGTAAGTTTTGAGTTTTTTTCCTGTGTCGTGATTTCTATATTTGTTATGTACCGGTACCTTTTTTTTAAAATGTGTTTTATTATTTTTTTAAATGACAGAAACAAGAAAAAGAAAATTCCTCTTATGACAGGGGAGGAGGTCGATATGAACCTTGATGCGATGGAGTAAGTATGGTCTCTATTGCATGGAGATGTCACGCCACAGGCAGCCCACACCAACAGATCTATTTTTGTAGGAATATCACTCAATTCAATTACTACTCCGTTGTTGTTGGATTGCTGTTTACCTCTATCAGTTGGTTCGGTTCACAAGTTTACTATTTAACACACCAAGGAGAAGAAAAAACAATATGGAGTTTCTTTTTGAAGGAGACAACATGACAACAGAGGAACCAGGGATGTATTCTTGTGGGAAAATCTAAGATTATGATTATTTTTCCGGGGCAAATAGCATCCAAAACGTTCCAGAAAAAAAAACAAACAAACAAATGGACTGGTATAAAATTTGGAACACCAGTGTTTGCTGGGACTACTTTACCAGTCTATTTTTGAGTCCACCCCCACCCCCACCCCACAAAATACAGCCACAAACAAACAGCGAACAAACGACCTAAGGAAACAAATTTCAAACGTCAGGGTTTCAGGATTTGCAATAATTCACAATGTCCTTTTAAGGACGGATGTCGTGGATTTACTATCCATTTTGGAATGTCCCAAAAAGCATAATATTTCAGTGAAAATATAACACCTGCAGAAACCACCAAGTGTGACATTGTTCCTTCGCAGATGATTGTTGGTAACAGTAACGTTATTTGATCAGTTGCTCGCTTGTCTCTGATGTTTTTTGTTTTGTTTTTCTGATGACAGCTCTGATTCACCGGTGCTGTGGGTTCGAATTGATCCCGAAGTAACGTGGCTGCGTCATGTTACGTTTGAGCAGCCTGACTACATGTGGCAGTACCAACTGAGACACGAGAGAGATGTCATCGCTCAGAGCGAGGTAGTAGAGCGGTTTTGAATAGACCTTTCCACGGTTAATGACGCCAGTTTGGCTGGGGGGGGGGGGCAAACACGGCTAAAATTACAGTAAATGTTTGGGATTTTGACCAACTTTGAACCACTGCAACACCGCTACAAAGAGGCAGATTTCCACAGTGAAAATTTTTTTCAAAAGACATTTGTACTGCGATTATTTTCATGAAGTGTAAAGAACAGATTCAAGCTACAACGACCGCGAACGAATTTTTAAGGTTTCATAAGAACCCTTCTAATCAAAATTACGCAAATTGCCGCGGAATTAATTAGAAGCCACATGCGAAGATTTATAATTCGAATTTGCGAACGTCGTACCTTCTTTAATGGCCTTATTTTCCTTTGATTGAATGATATCAATAAAAATATTTTAAGTAGTGGCAAATGTTGGAAATCCACTCGGCCAAAATCCCATACATTTGCTGTAATTTTAGCTGCGTTTACCCCCCAGCCAAAATGGCGTCATTAACGGTGGAAGGTCTTTTGAAAGTGAATTGCTTTGCTTTGGTTTTGCATTGCTTCACTCTCTGATTGGCCAGAAGAACTCGCGCCACTTTCTCAACCAATGAAAACCAAAACCAAAACCAATCACGACTTGCACGCGCGCATTTTCCCGCGCTTAGCGCCGGTTACGTGTAATTGCTTTGAATTCTGATTGGTTAATTGCGCTGCATGCCTCTGTTGTGATTGGCTGGCGCAATTGCTTTGGTTTTGGTTTTACGACTCTCAATTGAAAACCGCTCAATCGGGCAGTAGAGTGATTTGTAACAAGTCAAACATTTAGCTATGGAACGGGCTTGTAACTTTTGAGTCTGTGGGTGAAATCCTAAAGTGTGACTTAGTTATATTTTCTGTGGTTCTATTTCTTATGGTGTACAACGTTAAGGTGGTTCCATGTTTTGAGTCTCTGCATGATATCCTAAAGTGTGTACTGTCCTGTTGGGCTGTCTCTTATCTTGTGTCAGGTGGCTCTAACTTTTGTGTCTCAGGGAAGACAAATCGCTAAGCGGTAATAATTTGAAAAAAAAAAATGAGTAGAAGAGCAATCCATTTTTTGTCCTTCATTGCTCTCGGATGTAAATTGTCCAAAGTAGTTTTGTAGTTTGTCACTGTAAGAAAGAACTGACTTATGAGAACATCCTGGAGAACATGCTATATATCTGTATTGCTAAATGGCTTCACAAAAGTGTTCATTGTATATATTTTTTCTTTTTTAACTATCGCAGACTGCAAGTAAACTAAGGAAATACTTTTTGTCGTCGTTGCAGGCTATTCTAGCGTTAGAGAAGTTTCCCACCCAAGCAACAAGACAGGCTCTGATTGACATTATCAACCAAAATGAGTGCTTTTACAAAGTGAGGCTAGAAGCCTGCTTTTGTCTTGCCAAGGTGAGGGAATAAACAGCGCAGTGGTTCTTTCTTTGGAGCCTATGTTCTGTGCACAACATGTCACTGTTAAATTGAGCTATTGCAAGATTATGTTAATGTAATATAAATGCGGAGCTCAGTGCAAGCTACCTGAAGGCATGAGTTCCTTGAGTTCTGCTCTAGCAGCAACTCGTACCTACACGAAAACCGGAAATGGCTCTCATATGGAAAGTAATAATTTGTAATTGTGGTTGTTCAACAGTGAAAGATACTTAAAGAGGTTTTAATTTGGCATCGATCTGTGTCGAGGGCAATTTGCCTTCGCTTAAGTTGGTTTTGGCTTATTTGGTTGGTTTTGCGAGCAAAACAAAACCCAGTCGCGAGTTGCTTGCATGCTTTTTCCCGCGCTTGGCGTCGGTGTCGTGTATTTTCGTAAGATCTGATTGGTTCATTGCGCTGTTCACGTACTTTGATTGGCTAGAGTAATGTCTTTGGTTTTGGTGTGCGACACGTGTTAAAAACGCATCTAATCCACAGTAACTGAGCTCAGTAACTGTTACATTTGTTTTTTCTCGAGCAGGTGGCCACAGCTAGTGCAGCCAGCTGGACTGGTCACACTACGATGATTGGAATTTTCAGGAATATGTTTGGATCACAGTCGTGTCCACACATTGTCAAATACAACGACTTCTCGAACTTCATCGCCTACTTTGTGCAAAAGGTTTGTTATTGTTAAATTGCCTTAGCTCTCTTTATACTGTGAGGGGCCGGGGAGGCAGGAAAGCGTCCAAGCGAAACACCAGTAAACTCCAACAATATTTATCTGACATTTTGTTCTTATAACATAATCATTGTTGACGTTGACGTTTTCATGCTTAGCACGTTTTATAAGCATGTTTTTATGGTTAGGGTTAGCTAGCGATAACCCTAATTTAACCTTTGTCAGAATTGTAATTGTCGGTTTTATATTGCAATTTTAAGACTTTTTTTCATAATATTTGCATTTTAATTTCACTTTAGCGTTTCTTTGCCAATTTTTACAATCTGCGGACGTTTTCGAGAAATCGAAAAATCATGACATAATTCCCACTTCACATGACGTCATGATTTGGGTTTCTGTCTCCAAAATGTGTCATCCATTTCCAGCTAAAGATTTCAAACCCCACACCATTTCTTACTGCAAAGAAGTAAGCAAAACTCCTTAGCGAGTTTTAAAATGGTTTCGTTATTTTTAAACACCAACTCTTTGATGGATCGCTACTCCCACAATTTAAATTATCGAAAAATTAAGGTGGCTCTGAACCCCATGTACCGATTTTTTTAAGATTTACAGAAAGATGAATCTTCATATGCTGATTGTAACGCAATGTCGAAAAATAGGGGTCATCTGACTCGTTTTTTAGTTATAGACACATAACGCCAAAATTAAGGGTGTTTCTAAGAGGCTGTACTGTTGCCATGGTAGCCTTATATGTCAAAACGGTAATCACAACTCGTTGAGAAATAATTGGGAAATGTTTTGATACCATGTTCAAGGAAACAAACGAAAAATTGTGGGAGTATCGATCCATCAAAGAGTTGGTGTTCGAAAATAACGAAACCATTTTGAGCCACCTTAATTACGGAGAATTCACTTTGCCACTGATGGTTTTGCGAGCACAAAGTATTTCAGTCAGTGGTTGCAGTTGTAGTTGTCAAGTTGTTCTCTTTGCTGTTTCATATTTTCCCTCAGTCTTTGCCTGTCGCCATCGCTTCCGTCAGAAATGTCCATTGCCAGTGCCCCCGCGACGCCCTGCAGTTTATCCTGGATCTTATCAAATACAATGATAACAGATTAAACAAGGTACATTGAACTAATTATATTTACTCTTCACATTGCTGAGCGGATAAACGATAATATCTCATGAGTATGTGAGTGATCATCACAGTTATGAACACTACTTAAGCAGTAGTGAAAATAAAGCCTGTAAAAACAATTTTTGGCTTGTACGGGGTACAAGTACAAGCCTGAATAATTTTTTTACAGGCTTTATTTTCACTACTGCTTACATGTAAGTAGTGTTCATAACTGCGTTGATCAGTCACATACTCATTCTTTAATCCGCAGTTTCAAATATATGGTTTTCATATATTCATTCTCAGGTAATTTCTCAGTAGCGAAATTAAATTGATTGCACTCCATCAGAACGGCTTATGACCTTTTTTAGAGAAAATGCTCTGTTTTATCTGCTGGTGCTCTGTTTGATGCACGTATTGAAGAAACCGAACACTATTTCTTGTACTGCCCGAGTTTTTCTGCTCTGCGTGGAATACTGTTTACCTCCGCTGTACACTTGTTGGAAGATAAATGGCTTTCCACAAATGATAAGAGAAAAACTGACTGGCTTCTCAATCAAATCAATTTATTTAAGTTCGATAGGAAGGGGATGTTTGCCCAATCTCCCGAGCCAAGGGCTCATGTTTAAACGCTCCGTTTTTAAACGCTCATGTTACTTTAAATTCCGAATCGAATCTTGGAATTTAGAACTGTTGGTTTCTTGAGGAGAGGGGAAATTCGTCTTGGAGCAGAGAAGAGAACCAACAACAAACTCAACCCATACATGACGTGTGGAGTCGTATCTTTCAAAGTCGCGAAGTTATAACTTCACAAACTCTGTAAATTTTACAGACGTTTTGTATGCTAGGCGGCACAAACTTGCCCCCCAGTATCCAAAGGTCTGTAAAATTCCCCAACTTTGTAGAGCCATGTTTTCACTATTTTGCAAGATGTGACCCTTAAACTTGGCCAATTTACTAATGTTCAGGTGCCCTTTTTAGTAGTGTCAATAGGTTTTCGCTACCTGGTCAAAATCAAAAGCTGAAAAAAGCCGTGGAACGGTCTATTAACCTTTCATTCAAATCTGTTTCAGTACACTGATAGTCATTATCGAAGCGCTCTTATTGACGCTCTGGCCAACACTGTCACACCTGGTGTATCCATGGTAACCACTAACAGGTATGTGCAGTTGTTATGTTCACTAGCATTCAGTCAAACCCTCTCACAACAGAACACCGCATACTCGAAAACTCAACTCCGGCACAAAACGAAAGATATCCATATGATGTAATTACAACAACTGGTTAGAGGGATTTGCAATTGAATGCCATGCACCCTACACCAAAGTGGTTACTCTGGCCAAATCAGAACAAACGCGAAAACACGATTGGTTTTGATTTTGCTTCCCCCTGGTCGTGAAAATGGCGCGAGGTTTGCTATCCAATCACAGAGTGAAATAAAGCAAAACCATAGCGAAAGAGAATTTCCTCACGCCTTATGTAGACCTCTTCTGTGTGAGCGATTCACACCAGTATGCTGTTGCTATAGATGAGTTTGAGGAAGCACTTCTCGGGAAATCCACGCGCACTTCCGCGTTTTTCATTCTTTCATTTCTTCTCGTAGCAAATTCTCTCGCACTTGCGTCAAAAGTGAAACTGATCTTTGACACGCGCGTAAAAGTTGCGCATTGAACTAACTACTAACTTGTCCTTTACCCAGTGATGGTAAGACAGTGGTGAAGCTAACAGAAGAAACGCAGCTCATCCTAGGAGAGGTGACTCGGCAGCTTAATTTGGAGAAACTTCTTCCAACATACAGATACGTAGTGTCCGTCAGGTTAGTGTTTTATTTACAAGTGCTTCTAGTGTATGTACCGGTTTTGTTCTTAGGTCTTGTGTTATAACTTTCCCCGTGTGTCAGTGTATGATCTAAGACACTCTCTTTCCCAAACCCCTCGCGCGTTTCAAGTCAGTGGAGGCCAAATGCTCTAGCTTCCTTAATATAGTTCAGTTTCGAGTTCGCCATGACCGCTGAATAAAAGTACTGAGAACGCATTTGCACACCGTTAGCCTCGACCTAAAGTAAAATGTTCACAAATACCGGCGGGAAGGTGCCACAAATTTGAAAATTAAACAATAGACAGAGCTGTAAACAAATAAATAGACTAAAAAGTCGTAGGAGATGCTTGACACTTGGAAATAAAAGATTGAGTTGATATTTCAGGTAATAATTATCAAGAAGTGTCAAAATTGTCTAATAACACAGACGTTTCGGGTGTATAACCCTTCTTCATTGTACATATACTATTCTTAATTTTTTTTATTTTTATTTATTTATTTATTATCTATTTATTATTATTATTATTATTATTTATTATTATTATTATTTTTAGGCAATTTTTTGTTATCATTTATCACTGTAAATATAAACTACTTAGCGTTTTTAACAGAGTTTTTCCTAGGTTTGTTTTAATTGTAATTAACCTTAGTTAAATATTAACTTCCACCTAGTGGAAATGCTGTTAATAAAGTCATTATTATCATTATTATTATTATTATTATTATTATTATTATTATTATTATTATTATTATTCTTCAGTGTGGAAAACAACCGTTGAAATCACGCGCAATATTTGTGCGCGCGCTACTTTTTACACGCACGCGCTTCCTTTCAACGTAGTTACAAATATTGCGTATTTCAACGGTTGTTTTCCACCATCGCTGGAATGTGTGAATATTTTACTTTAGGTCGAGGCTAACGGTGTGCAAATGCGTTCTCGGTACTTTTATTCAGCGGTCATGGCGAACTCGAAACTGGACTATTGAACAAAAGTAACAACTCCTCTGGAGAGATTGGCTGGCGTAACATTCTTATAAAAAATAACTCTTTTGTTTTATTTACGGCTGATCACATTTAGTGCAATCAAGAAACCAAAGACTTTGGGTATAAGAATGTAAAACGTAGCTGCCTAAATAGGAACAGAGTCGCATTAAAGGACAAAAACATGCCTCTAACTTTAAATTCTCCGCTTGGAACCGGTTGAAAGATTTGTAGCAGTTGTTTCTGCGCTTTCAGTGTAACACACATCTTCATGTTTTCCCGCGCTTAGCTGGTGAAAAGTGTTTCCGCGCTCGGCAGTGGTTGAAACGTGAAACTTGACAGTTTTCCCGCGCTCGGTATCAGTTGAAACTTCATGTTTCCCGCGCTTAGCTGTCTAGTTTCAGTCGCATTGAAGTCGGAACTAAACCGGTCTTATTTATTCCAGTTGCCTGAAAGCACTCAGAGTGTTACAAGTGAACAGCCATGTGCCTCCAGATCCTGCTGCCTTTGAATATTACGCTAGGTGGGTCTGTCATAAGACTTGAGCTATTGTAGATCTAACTCAAGTGAGCATTGAGGTTTTTATATAAACGTCTGTGGATTTTTCTCACTGTCGTCGAAGTTTGATATTCGTTGCAATGGAATCGACTGTGTTTTACTTTACTTCGCTTTACTTACGTTACGGTACGCTACGTTACGTTACGTTACGTTACGTTACGCTACTTTACGTTACGTTACGTCACGTTTCGTTACTTTACTTTACTTTTACTCCTTTACTTAGCTATGGCCACTTTGAAGATGTTCGTCTGGCAGCAATTGACTGTCTTGTGGATCTTACCAAAAGTGAGTTTTTAATTTTCCTTTCCATTTAGTGTTAGTCATGTGGTTGTCGAGTTTACCATGGAAAACTTTTTCATTTGTGTTCTTTAAACTAGCACATACATGTTGCCGATTAGACGTCCTGTGACTGTATATGATTATCTAAGTATCTAGAAATGATACATTCTTAAGAATATAGATACAACTAAATTTGACAGGAGAAAACGTTCATCATATCATGTGCCGGACAGCAAACCTAAAAGCTGACTTAGAAGTATCGTCTCCACTTTGTTCGGTTTGTTGCTAAACTGAACTAAAATAAACGATTTTGTTTTCAGCTGAAAGCCTGGAGAGAGGACTAAATTACTTGATCGGACTGATTGAAAACGACCCAGTCCCTTTCATCAGGTACGTGCTTTCTTTTTGAAAGGTTTTAACCATGGTTCCGTGATCTACGACCAACTTTGTGTTGGCGTTGTAACAACAACATTCGTAAACAAGTGTAAAACTCAAATCAAATGAAGAATGATCGTCGCAGTTGTGAACGCAATTTATGCAATTACGAAAAGAAGCCTGAAAAAAATTCAGGACTTCAACCGGGGTTTGAACCCGTGACCTCGCGATTACCGGTGCGATGCTCTAACCAACTGAGCTATGAAGCCACTGACGTTGGGAGCAGGTCAATTGTAGGTTCATATTTTCCCGTGAAAGAAATGAGTGTGAATGATATATGAAATGAATCATATATGAACTGCGGAAATGAAATCAAATGAAGAATGATCCTCGCAGTTGTGAACGCAATTTATGCAATTGCGAAAAGAAGCCTGCGAGGATCATTCTTCATTTGATTTCATTTCCGCAGGTCATATATGATTCATTTCATATATCATTCACAAATGTAAAACTGTTGCTGAGAGATGAAACTAAGTCTCCGGACTCACCGGGATGTTGTGTTCGAAACCTCGTGTTTTAATACAAACGTTTATGAAAGAAGTCGTCAATGGTTTTTTAACTTCTACCCCAACTTCGTACCCAAGATCTTCGTTCCCCTTGACCAGCGGTCGGGAAACGTGCAACCCTGGAAAGATCCGATTTGAAAGTCCGAAAATATCGGAACTGCGCATGCTTAGAGTTCAGAGAGTTTGTAAGAGTTCTAATTACTTCCGTTTATTTGAATTGTATAAAAAAACCAATAAGAATAGTGAACCTATCGGATCTTTCGAGAGTCTCTCGTTTCGTCAAGCCTGCGCAGTACGGAGCGAAGTCTCGAGAGACGAGAATGCTTCTCCTCAGGAAACGGGAAGGAAGTTGACAGCCTACTCGCTTTAGAGAGGACAATCAGTATGATATGTCAGTGATATCTCGCTGTTGGAGAAACGAAATTAAAATCCTCAGCTGTTTTAGCTCTGGGGCCGGTTCCTGAAAAGTGTAATAACTCTATTCCAGGGATAAATCTGCCTTATCCCTGGAATAGAGTTATTACACCTTTCAGGAACCGGCCCCTGGTGTCTAAGCCAATCTTTTCTTTTGTGCTGACAATGGAAGTAGGACAGTTTTAAAATTTTACGGCGAGGAACTTTGTATAAGTTTTAATACAGTGGAACCCCGCTTTACGGACACCCGCTTAATACGGATACCCGATTATAACGGACAGCTTTGTCCTAACAGCTAAAAAGTTTATATATTTTCTCCTAAAATGGCACGCTAAATACGGACGCCCGGATAATGCGGGCACTTTGGCCTGTCCCTTTCGTGTCCGCATTAATGGGGTTCCACTGTATAAGATCTAGAATAACACACCCTTCCCGCCCTACTGAGTTTTCCTTGGCCTCCTCTACAGGCACTACACCCTGTGCTCACTGGCAAAGAATCCTCCATTCTCAAAGAAATCCGAGTCACGTCTGAACAATCTGGATCTGGTTGAGAGTTTATGGCGATTAATCAAGTAAGTTCACTTGTGGCATATCCAGTTGACAGCTGGCGGTGAGACTAGCCTCCTTCGCAGCCGTTGTTTGTGTCGGTCCTATTCTCCCTCCCCACCAACGTCTGCTGAACCGAGCCGGACATTCCATTCCAGGAACTAACCAATCTCATCGTGGCTTTTAAATTTCGGTGGCTAAACTCCCGTAGCCTCCTTCGCAGCTGTTGTTTGTGTCGGTTTTATTCTCCCTCCTGATTGGATACTCAGACACAATGGGAATGGAATGTCCGGCTCGGTTCAGCAGACGTTGGTGGAGAGGGAGAATAGGACCGACACGAACAACGGCTGCGAAGCAGGCTAGCGGTGAGACTGGAGGGAGGAAAAAACGAAAAGAGACTGGAGAGAGGCACCTCTTCCCCAGTCTCCCCTCAGCGCATTCACTTCAGGTTTCGCCACTCTCACCATGTTATTGGCGTGAGCTCCCCACTATCCAGAAAGAGACTGCTAGTAGTCTACATATCCAGTCTTGAGTAGTGCAATTATAGTTCCTTCATAAACTCAGGGCGCTCATCATATTTGTCTTTTTAGCTGATTGAAGTTTGGTTTGTTTCTATAGAGCGTTTTCATTCACTTGACTACCGGCCATATTGGTTTACTGAAGCAAAAGAAAGTATTTGCATAAAAATAGAGTTTAATTCCCAGAGGTTTAGTTTGGAACACCAACATGGCCGCCGTGACGTCGTGTGAAAACCCTCTATAGCATTGAATAGGCTAGTTTCAAATTGTGGGAGAACAAAAGAACCAAGTCGAGGTTCAGGGGAATAATTTGCATTTTCTTCTCTAGTTCCAGTTCCTCAGTCGACGCTCGGCTAAGGCAAGATGGTGTCGAGTTGTACCATGCATTGTGGGGCCGCTTAACTCCCGGCTGTGTTCCACCGCAGGGGGTGAGTGTGGGGCAGTTTTTGTCTGTGTGTTGCCGTTTTCACGAGCAATCCGGCAATTTGGTTTGAAAACAAATTGATCACAGATTATTTTTAAAACTATGAAATTGCCTTTGGACTGAGATTGGAACGTTTGGGCGTAGAATCTGGACGAATGTTTGTAACAAGCAAGCACGACCTCTTCCAGTTGAATCGAATCGTGTCGATCCACTCGCGTTGAGTCTTTCTTCACGCCCTGATTTCCGATAAGTCGGGTTGACTTTCAGAAAGATGGGTCGCACCGATCCGAGATGAGGTGAACAGATAAATTCGGTTATTTCAACTAGGTGGTGTTTACTTTCGGCAGGCAAAAGTTGTTACGTTCCTTGAGCTGGCTTTCCGTAAGTCGATTCCCTCTGTGCATACGGCCCGACGTAGTCAATCGAACGTTCGGTAATCGAACTTAATCGAACTCAAAAAAATTTGCCAATCGAACAGTTCAACAATCGAATATAATCGAACTCAATCGAACATAATCGAACACCTCAACAATCAGAAACACGAACCAGTTTCATCTGGTTTGAAACAAAGCGTTGCGGTCAAATAAGTTATTTATTGGCTTCTATTTCAAACACGAGTATAATAGAAATCTACTTTGAGGTAATGAGGACACTTTTAGCGTTAGTAGTAACTATTTTGTACACACTGTACACTGTTGCGTGCGTCCACATTCAGTTGCAGTGGTCGTTTTCTAGTTATCTAAGCGAAGCTTTAGCGACGACGGTATAAATCTTTTAAAAATATCTCCGTTCGGTGTTTTATTATATATAAAGCGAGAATTTTAGGCAATAAACCTTGCAAATAGAATTCTATATGTGCTATATTTTCTCATGTGAAGAAAGCGACGCGCACTATTACTATAAATAGATTTTGTCACTTTAGTCCCCCACCGTGACTCAGACAAACATTGCAGTTCGCTAAACGAAAATGTGTAGGCACGAGTGATAATTTTCGAACAAAAACACGAAAGAATCGGTAAAATCGTGGTATTTGCTTTCCAGAAGGGCGATAAATGGTTAGCACCAAACACTGCTGTTTGTGTGAGTGCAAAACGGACTGGAGGTATCCAAAAAATGCCAAAAATCCCTCAGATTGACAAGAATCTGGGTGTTTATTCCATTCCCAAAATCTTTGCAACATATTGGGAAGTGCGGACGTTGGCTAATAGCTTGTTCACGGGAATTCTTTACAGAGAGAAACATGTTCCGGCCTGAAATACATACATTTGTGCCAGAAGCATAAGCTTCTCTTTGTTCCCTTCACTGGCCCAGAGAAAACGGTCCCACTACTAAATTTTCCGATCCACTGAGCAAATCTCACACCAAACAAAGCGCGTGGGCGCGATCCATTTGGTCAAAAATTCCGGAATTTTCGGTTCAGAGGTAAATGGAACGGTAATTTCCGGAAAGTTCATCTCGAAAATTTTGGTCAACCTCTCGAGGTTGTCCATTTTCCCGAAATATCGGAATTACCGGAAATTTTCTGTTCCATTTGGCATTTCATTTCGGTGAGACGCTCGGCTCCCCCAGTTTCCTTTGCTGTCAGATGTCGAAGGCAAGATGGCGGAATCTGCGTTTGCCAATGGGACGAGACCGGTTTACTGAAGTGGAAAAAACCGTTCCATTTGACACCTGAGTATTTCGGAAATTCAAACCGAAATTTTTGCCCAAATGGATCGTGCCCCGTGTCTGCCCCAACTGAGAAAGGCCCCAGAAAACAATACCAGAGCCACTGGCAAAGATAGAAAACCTAATCGACAAGAATTTTGCTGAATCTATACCAACTAACGTGTTAGGGAAATCTATAACGGCCGACAGCGAAGGTAGCCTGCGAGCAAGTCTCTTGGGGCTTGTTCGCAATGCTCCCAGAGTCGTGAGTAGTCTGTGCTACGATAATATCGCCGGGGCCGGATTCCAGCTCTTATGGAACACTTCGTTGCGAAGATCACACAAATAAATTCTGCTTAATTTTCTCGACCACGTTTGCGCTTTGCATACCATCAACTATTGGACTTGTAAGGCTTCTTCTGCAATGGAAAATGCAAAAACTGGTCGAACAAGTGAGTTTTCGATAAGATAGAGACTACATGTATTTATCTGTTTCCAGAAAGGAAATCGAACAATCATATGTGCACAAAATTTTCACTGCGTTCATTCAGCTGATTTATGCAAGCTTAACATTTAGAGACATGCAAAATGCCATTTTTCCGCAGTTAGCCCAACTCAGGAGGTTCCTTTAATACTCGGATCAAGCGTGTGGTGATGTCCACTCTTTCATTCTCTGATGCAGTCGGACACAAGTTCATCGCATTTTCCACTCAATTTGAAACCCCGGCACTTCAACCACCGTTTTAACTGCCCCACTGTGTTGTCTCCTGGTTCTCTTCAAAATCTGGAGAAGGGAACATCGTCATCTGCAGTCAGAACGGTTAAAGAGGGAAGAGAACTGCTCGCGAACGACATAATTTCAACTCACACTCTTACAGAAAAGCGATTTGTTTGTCTGAGTCACCCAGGGGGCTCCAATGTTGTGACGTCATTAGTGCGCGTCGCTATTAGCTTCGCGTACACCATTCTTCACATGTGAAAATATAACCAATCACCGTCCAGAGTAGAATCGCTCAGCCAATCAGAGCAAAGCACTCAAATGGCTTCCGAGAAGCGCGGGCTTCAACTCAGCGCCCGCTCGAAGTTTGTGTTTCAAAAACATGGCTTCGGCTTCCCGTTTTGTTCCACTGGATTTACCGTTAAATGATTTTATTGGGACGCAATCGAACAAAAACAAGGGGGCGAACATTCAAGGAGGAACATTCAACATTTCTATAAACAGTGTAAGTCAACAGAGTGCGAATTTGTTGTTGCACAGCGCGAAGCGCTGCTATCACATGATTGAATCTGACAGCCGGATTATGGACAAGCGAAAACATAAATTCACTCTTTGTATTTACAAATTCTCCCGTATTTTTCAGTTATTCTAAATAGGAAGTGATATTTAAGCTTGTGTAGCCTCTTTGTCTACTTGTTGCTGTCCTGGAAACCGGACATGTTTTTTTATTACGCTCGGTCATGTAGATCAGTCTTGAATTTTTGCTGTTCTTCATGTAAGCTTATTGAATCGGGAAAAACAAAACTGATTTCAAGTATAGGCTTAATTCTCGTTATATATATAATAAACAAATTACAGCATAGAAAGTGCGACGTACGGACTTTTATTCACGAGTTGCAAAACTTGGGAAAACATGTTGTACTGAGCCGTTCATGTTATATTTATATTGTGAATGAATCAATTTCGAATCAGCTAAACAATAAAGATTTTAGTTCATTGAAATGTGTTAATATCTCTCACACTTGCTCCTCTAGTTAAAACTCAGTTAAAGAGTGAACTCCTTCCAATTCTACTAAGAGTTAATGCTTATCAATTTTGTATACCATTTTGTTTTTCTACCGAACAAAATCGAACCAATCGCGTCGATCGAGTTCGATTGGGTTCGGTAATCGAACTTAATCGAACTCACAAAAAAGCTCCAGTTCGATTATGTTCGATTGCCGAACCAATCGAACTCCAATCGAACGATTGGGTTCGATTGGTTTTTGGTTCGGTTTCGTTCGATTGACTACGCCGGGATACGGACGAATCGACCCTGTTCGGATGTATCGATTATTAGCAAAGCAACAGTAGGAAATCAAAGGCTCCTGTGAGCTAGCTCATGGATGTATCTTGCTACACTAATTGCGACCTGCATTTGACAAGTAATGCAACCTCTTTCCCAGAGTCTATCAAACTTATTATTGTGACGGATGTATTCCCGCCCTCGACGCAACCTCCCATCAAAGAGAGCGTTGTGTGACACCCCGAAAAACGTATGACCTAAAGAAATCTGCAGCTATTTTACAGCATTGTAACTGTTTTTTACCACAATATTGAACTACTTTCAAAAGTAATTTTTATTACTGATCGTTTATTTAAGCCAAAGGATAAAGACTTTCTGGACAAGGTCGGTGTTAAGTTTTGGCGGCTAGATTTCAGAATACCGCGGCCATTTCATTTACATACCATTGAAGCTATTTCAGAAATTTCCGATCTTGTGTTCGATAAGCATCCAATACCTACCTGTCTCAGTTTAAGCAGTAAAATCGATCATATTTTTCTCCCAAAACAAATGTGTTGCATGTCTAAATACGGGCTTTTTTGGTAGAAAAGCTGTGCTGGTTACTTTCTTTATATTTGATTCACTGTAGCGATTGCGGCGTGAATGTATGTTGCGTTTAACCTGATATGCAACAACACTCAGTACTTATCACGCGATGGGGGATTCAATTCATTGTTGAATGTTCCAATCCTTTGCTCAAACGAATTAGTTGCTTTTTGGTCCTTGTCTAAAGCTCCTGAGGATAGGGAATGTCTTATTTCCTTACTTACGGCCGCAGGATATTTATTTCCAAACACTCGGTGGCCATAGCATGCCTAGTTTTGTTATATAAACATATGCTTTTGACGTTGTTTTCTTTCTGTTCTCTTGTCTTGAACTCCAACCGTGCGCTTCAGTGCTGGTGTTATCGAAATAACTTGCTTTGATCATTAAGACATTCATTCCTCCCTGCTTCTTCCTCCGGGTGACAAGCCGATAGGAACAGCAATTTCATCATCGCTTTTAAGATATCAGCGTGCAAATTTCATCGATTTCCATCTTCAGTTCTCGCGGCTTGTGTACGTAATCGTATTAGCTTTCCTCTTTCCAACTCCACAAAAGTATATTCAAGAGGGTAGGACGAAAACTCATCCGCTTTTCAATCTGCACATGCTCTGATCGACGCCATTAATTCATATTCACTTCATGATACATAAAAAATCGAGCAAGAATCTACGCATTGATACTACCCCCTGAAACTTGCAAACCTTGAGCAAAGAGGACCCCGGGGACAAATACAATACTTACCAGGGGAGGGACAGAAGAAATGTTTCATCCAAGTTAAATGAATAAATTAATCAGAATCGAGTGAGTGAGTGAGTGACATCGAGTGCCTCCTATACCTCATGGCATGATCCATGAGCTAAAAATGGTACAGAAGTCCCTAAGGTTTTCGAAACTCCCGAAGAGTTTTCAAATTTTTCCAATCCGTTTTCCATCAATTTATGGTAGTTTTCCTTGGAAAGTAGCCCAATGCTTTTCTCATTCTTAAAGAGTTTTGCGTAGTTTTCCCTTGTGGGGATTGAAGGACTTAGGTTCCCTCCAAAAAAATAAAAGATGACCTAACTTAGACAATAGGTATAAGTATTGACAAGACATATTTGTACACTCTTAACAGAATGGTTTCGAGATTGGCTGCCGCGTGTTGTTTGTTTTCTGGAGTTTTGAGAAACACATGCCAGGTCTTAGATAGCAGCTGTCCTTGACTGAACTATGATGATTTTCTTGTTAGGCTCGATTTTCACTGCTCACTCGGGTCCGGAGTGTCTCGAGGGTGAGCGCGGTCTCATTTTCGAAACAGCAAGTTGTAATAGAGCCTATTCTATTGTCCGTCGTCTAATACTGTTTTTTGCCATTTTAGATGGGTATTGTAATTGACTTGAAAGAGCGTAAAATTATGAGTCTGTCGCCTCTTCCACCTCCTGTCTCTCCGGTAAGTTGTTAACAAGAAAATATGATAACTTGTAACGAAGAGACCTCCTTGACAAGGTATCGGTTCTGTTCTCACATTACTAACTTTATTCCCCTTGGGGAAGGGGCACGCTCCTGTGCGGCCGCCGCAGGGGGAGATGGTGCTTACCCTGTCAAAGTCTTTTGAAAAGCAATGGGCTTATTTTCGTGATTTAACGCTAAGTAACATGATTTGTTTTGTCAAGGGATCTGTGAGCGGTGAGGAATCCACTACATCGAGAAAAAGCCACAAGCGGAAAGCATCGAGAGCAGCGTCACCTGCAGGTTAGTTGAGAAACATTTTGTTAGAAAATCGCTCAAACAAAGAATGCGTTTGAACCCTGGTTCACACAAAAGGGAAATTCAAGAAAAAAATGTTTGTAAAACTACACGTAATAAATTACAGAAATTTCTTTGAAAACGGTGGTTACTAGTTATGACTTAGCTTAAAGTGCTTTTTCGAGCAATGATTTATT
Organism: Pachyseris speciosa; assembly: GCA_016490735.1. Taxonomy (NCBI): domain Eukaryota; kingdom Metazoa; phylum Cnidaria; class Anthozoa; order Scleractinia; family Pachyseridae; genus Pachyseris; species Pachyseris speciosa. The sequence goes on along the minus strand of JAEMWC010001172.1, from coordinate 196,672 downwards.
CGCGTCCATCCTGCGTACAGTAAGCTTTCTTGAAATTTGAGCGAGGTGTTAACCATAAATTATGTGTACATATGCACGTGAATAAGGCGAAATTTCAAAGAAACAGTTCTCTAGGGTAATTTCACGTGGTCTACATTGGGAAAACAAAATCTACAAGCTAAAAAGGTCTATTATACTTATGAATTTATGATATTCGTGGCTATTACTGGTAATTTGCAAGGTTAAAACATCGTCACTATACCAGAATTTCTATATCGTCCTCTATTTTTTAGACTGACTGACTATTTTGGTCTCACAGATCTGAGTCATTTGGATTCTCAACCAGGGACGCCCGTAAGTGTTGAGTCCGCGAATTCTGATGCCAGTAAACTCCGCGTCAAGATTAAGGTATTGTTAGTTCTCGTTTCCAGTCGCTTTTCAAGAAGGTCAGTTTTTTTTACACCTTATAAAACTCGCTTGATCGATGGCATTCACCTGTTTCGAATATGAATTAGGAAAGAGATAAAAATATGGATAAAAAACGGGCTTTTTATGTTAAGGCATGAAATACATTAAATCATTAGCTAACGACGAATCGGGCGATGTTTGATTCGTTTGGACTTTTGCAACTTGTCTTTAGTGTTCTGACAACACCAAAACGGGTCAGAGGAGAAAGACAGGACTCGTTGTTTCCGTCTAAGACATGAACATTTTAACATCGGACGGTTTATATCAGCAACTTGGATCGATTTCAAACCCTCTTGAAGGTGAAAGCAGGCTGGAAACCCTGCCCCAGTCCCCTCTCCCTTTGTCGCGCCGCGTACTGCTCGCCCCAGTTGCCAATTACATCACGGTTTCTTTTTACGTGGTATGCCTGTGGCAGACCACGTTATAAATTCGGTTCGTTTTTTCTACAAATCGACACGTATTTTTATTTTTAATTTTAGATTGGGGGTGAAGAAAGCGGAGCAGAAAGCGGAGGTGAAATGCGCTTAAAAACCGATGCAGACGGCAGCTCGGCTGAGCGCAAAAAACACAAGAAGAAGAAAAAGAAGAATAAACACAAAGATGACCGGGACAAAAGGAAACTAAGTACTAGTAGCAGTAACTATGATTCACCGCTCATGTTCGACACCAGCCTCACATAACTTTCAAAGCAAGGCTCTGATCGCTGCCATGGTAACACGAGAATTACATAAGAAGGCAAAAGACTACTAAATGGAGAGAGATAACGGAAAGATAATCTATGATGGATGAAAACATGCTAGCGAGACTGCTATCTAGAGATCACAACCTCTGAGTATTCTCGTATTCTGGAGTTTCACAGTCTGCTAACCTCGTTGTTTGATCAAAAGAACACTACATCTTGTTTAAAAGGAATTTTATTCACAGAGGTGATATCATCATAAGTTGTTTTCTCGTTACGGTGTCAATGTGTAGCAGTCAGATCACCCGGCAAGAAATCCATCATGAACTTATCACATCACTGACCGGCCTTAAGCTCCCAACTCCTACTTGCCGTGAAACCAACTAGCGTAGACCAGTGTTGTTTCAGAGATGGTCATTTAGCGAGGGTGAAATCTCGGGAGCAACCGCGCGGGAAAATCACCTCGTGCGTTCGTGCGAGCGAGCGAGTTTGCACGTAGCTGGTGTGTCCTCCCTCTCGTTACCATCCTCGAGAGGAAAGGGAGATCACAAAGTAAATACCGGTAATGTGTAAAGTACTGGTTGTTATAGGTAGATATGTTAATAAAGAACTTCAGTGTTTGAAGAGAAGTTCCAGCACCCGGCAAACAGCCTGACTTCTGGCTGTATATTCATTGTGGTCTCATTCACTCAGAAGCCCTTCAAACTACTTGTAATCTAGCCAGGCCGACCACATGCTGGCAGAGACAGACCACCACACACCAGGGACTACGTCCCCTACTCTTTTCGAACAGTGTGTGGGTTCTTCAACGTCCCACAGATTATTAGGAATAAGTGTTGTGAGACGGGGCCTACGGTTTATCGTCCTTATCCGAGAAGACTAGAAAGTCAAACCATTTGCAGATGTCATTACAAAGGCAGGACTTCGTGAAGACTTTTGAGGGTGAAAAATGTCTTCTTTTCTAACATTCGGAACATATATCGTTGCGTGTGTCCCCGTTAGCACAATCATCTTTGATGGCCGACCCTTAAGGTTCTCTCTGATACCCGCCGTACTTCAATACTCAGCGTTGCAACCCCTGTTTGAGACTACATGTATTTAAGACATCAGTTCCAAATCAGTGCTCATTTTTCAGTGTATCTAGGTGAAACTGATAGAGAACACAGAACTTTATTTAAGTGGTTTACCTGTTGCATAATTCTTTAAAGGTTGGATCAGGTAGCTTTCAACCCATTCATCTTGGGCAATGTTGTGTCCCTCCCTTCCTTTGACACTCACAGAACAATAAATTATTCTGCAAAATCATTCTAGTGGCAATGGGCCATGCGCCAATGAGGTTCACTACATGTACAAAGGCCTCTGTCCAGTAATTGCATTTTTGGGCCTGGGCTAATAACAGTAACATCACCATCCACACAGCTTCCCGGGCAACACTATCACACATTTTATGCAGGGCAGGTACAATTCTCTCAGGGGGCCAAAAAGAGTAAATAGCTGGCTGTGATAGCGAAACTGGACATTGACACTCCTGATGATCTTGTTTGTGCCTTGATCACCAACAATAAGAGTTGTACATTTCTTCATACTTCGGTCATAACCCATGTTAACATCGTTTGCTCTTGGTTAATTATCTGCAACAGAGGGTTGAGTAGTTGAAAGTTCAGTGGCCTCCCAAACTGCGATATCGTTATCTTTCTCCTGTGTCAAATAGCTGTCAATTAATGTGCTAATTTGCTCAAGTCCCAGCTTCTCAGCAATGTGCTTTGGCCTGGGTACTGAGGTGTAGTACCAATCATGGCAAATGGAGAAATTCTCCAGCAGCAGTCTCACAAGCTGTTCATCTCCTTTGATGACAGCCAAAGTTAGTGGTGTAGCACCACATCTCTCCTTTACATTTGGGTTCACCCCTGCATTTATCAGTGTCTGAACTAATGGCAAATTTCCATTTTGTACAGCATGATGCATAACTGTGCAACTGTGATGGTCACTGGCCTTCTCCCAAAGATTGCGGTTGGCATGTAAATACTGTTTAAATTCAACAACTGCTGCTGCATCAACTGACTGATTTGCGTGCCACATTTTGTCAGTTGATTTATTGTAAATTTTCTTCAATTTTCCATCAAATTTTTGGAATGTAACTGCACCCCTGCGATCAGGTGGTGCTTCTTCTTCAATATCTTGCTCTTCACTTTCTTCCTCAATGTCAGGGAGTTGTTTCTCAAGTGTTCTTGAGCAGAATCATTTCCTCCTTGTGTTCTTGAAGTGAATACAAGAATTTAATTTACAAGTAATTTAAGTAATTTATTTAAGCTCGATAACGTGGGGAGTGGTTGCCCAATCTCCCAAGCCGGGGGCTCATGTTATAAACGCTCGAGCATTCTGGATCGAATTGGAATTTAGAAGTGTTGGTTTTTGAGGAGAGGGGAAAACCGGAGAACCCGGAGAAAAACCTCTTGGAGCAGAGAAGAGAACCAACAACAAACTCAACCCACATATGACGTCGGGTCCAGGAATCAAACCCAGGCCACATTGGTGGAAGGTGAGTACTCTCACCACTATGCCATCCCTGCTCCCCTAAAGAAGGCAGCTGCCTTCTGGCAGCTGCAATGTCAAAGGACTTCTTACTTTCATCATATGGCAAAACCACCTTTTCATAGGCACATGGAATGTTGAATTCTTGACCAAAGTGTTCCAGTACTGCAGCTGTTCCAGTGATGATTGCATTATTTTCAGTTGAAAGAGGTATAATATTGTTTTAGTTGCTCCTTGGTTTGTTGTTTTGAAGGCTGATTTTTGGAACTTGTACTGCGAGTTGCTCTCCTGTAAGTTACAAGTCTTTAACCAGGTGTGGAACTTTTGTTCACTCATTGCACTAATTTTTTTTTTCGGATGGACGGACATGATTCAGACCAACGTCAAGCAGTTTAACCAGGTACAGGTCTTTGGCCCCTTCAAATACTTTTAACTGTTCAGGGTTGGAATCTAAATGGAAGTAAAATCTTGTTACTATGTTGAAAAATTTAGTTTTTCTTATGTTGTTATTATGTAGAGCTACTGATCTTTTTATTGTAAATAGTGCTATATAAGCAATAATTTATTATTATTATTTATTATTGTAATTACAGTGGGCAAAGCAACAAGGAAAAATTCATTTCTTCTCTTAACACCCATCATCTTCTGCATCCCCCACCTTGTTTTCTAAAATTATTGTTTCAAGAACACAACTTAATTCAGTTTGTCATTCAACCATCTAAACTGTTCCAGAGATGCAGTTATCTGGGAACTGAGTAGAAAAGTAGATAAAAAAAAATTAGGGGAGATGTGTTACAATTCTCCAAATATAGAAATTTTGCACTTTTCCCCAACATATGGACTGCGTAATATTTAAGGAGCACGGTCACAATATTTTGGGTCATTATTAGAGAGACGAAAAATGCACTTAAATAATTCGAATCAGTGAAATAACAAATTTTCAGGGAAGGTAAGCACCAGTGAGACAAGAATAAATGCAAATATGGCAAGGATTGTGAAGAAACTGATTACAAATTACCTTTTTGAAAAATTTAGCCTAAATTTCTAATACTGACCCAAAATATTGTGACCGTGCTCCTTTATGCAAGTAACTGCATGTACATAACACTTACTAAAACACAGTCATCAAAACAGAGCTATGAACAGATTTCCCTGAGCTGGTGGCTAATACATTTTTGGTTGAAAGTACTTGGCAATAATCAGGTGAAAACATGGCACACAGTATTGTTACAGTTTCAGAAAATTTTCAATATCATGTGCATGTAAGTGCATGTACCAAAGTGTGATGCTATCGCAAAAGTACACTCCTTTATTTAAACATACCAATGAAGATATCGGCAGCTTTTAGAGTAGAAACATCTCTCTGACTAAGCTGGCTAGTTAGTTTATTTTGAAGCAATTCTTCCAGCCCACTGCAGTTCGGGATGATTGCACCACAGACTGTAAAGTTCCACATCTTTGGAGAGACAGTCTTAAACAGTCTATGATGACGTCCTGTTCCCTGGTACATGTTGATATTGTCCATCAGCAATATAACTGGAGCTTTACTGGGAGCATGCTTCTCCAAGATCTTTTCAAAATTCGACATTCTTCTTCCCACAACATACAACATACATGTTTTAGGCATAACAGTGCCAATGTTGCTTACTTTTTATTTCTTTAACAAATTTTGATTCAGCTATTTATCTTTTAATTAAAAAGTCTAACATCCATTTTGTCAGTATGATCCAGTTTAAAATAAAGCAAATTAAAACTTATTAAAAGTTTCAAAACCAGATGTACATCTATGCTGTTTTATGTTTAATGTGATAGAGATGAGGAATGTGGGAAGGATAAATCAACACTGTTTGCAGTAGTAAATATAAACCTGTACAAGGAAAATTGTTTATCATAACGAATGAAAAAAAAAATAAAAGTTGATAAAAAAAGTTAGAAAACTTACAGTGAATTATAATGAAGAGATATTGTAACTGACTGAAGCATGTTAATAAATTTTTTCCCTGCTCCATATGAAACACAGAGAAGGCCAAATAGAAGTGGGAAGTCATTGAGGCACCTGGAGTTTTTCATATTCAATAGCAGGGCCAAGGCATGATGTCCACTAAGCAATTTTTGCTCACTGGTTTTGTTGACATGTCTTTCTGTGCTGTTGGTGATTACTAATGTCTCCACAATGTTCCTTAGTAATGGACATTTATCTGAAACGGCACTAACAAATTCTTGAAATATGGTAGGTGAAATAAGTTCAGCAACATCCACATCTTGACAGCTTCTGACTCCAAGGTTATAAATTTTCTCCAGAGTTTTCATTTCTTTAATAACTACTTCTGTCTGTTGCTTTGTCAACCTGGCATGATCAACAACCTGGGCATTAGCGAGTTAGGTTTCAAAATTGTTCAAAAGTGTTTTCATAAGATGGTCTCTTTCCCAGGCCTCTCTAGTGAATTCAGCCAGAAGCACTTGCACTTCAGCCATACCCTCAGTGACAATGGTCAACCACTCCCAGGCTTGTCTCATAATCTCTTCTGTTGCCAACAGTTTCTGCTGGATATTAACCATCTCAGCTATGTACACAAGAACAAAAAATAAAGCAATAGTTACTTTAACGGCAACTAAATAAAATTAATGTTGAACATTCGTGTGTATTATTTTTGTTTTTTGTTCAATTTTATTCTGTGATGCAAATTATTATTGTTAAGTGCCATTCCCAGTTAGCGCAATATGGTGCTCGATATTATTTTATTTCCTTTTAATTTTGATTAAAGATACATGTTATGATTAAAATTTTTCTTTGGTTTAAAATTATTCAATACCATTTTTATTTTTCATCGTCTCAAATTTATTAGCATCATCTGAAACAAAAGGAAAAGTCAAACTTGTTTGAAAATTTTTAAATCACAGATAAATTTACAGCGGTGATTATATTGCCGTGGACACCTAAAATATGTCTGGAATGTTAATTGTGTTGTAACCAATCACAGGCGAGATCTTCAAACCACAGAAACCACAGGCAACGAACGGTCACGGAACAAATTATTTTCGTTTTGTTTAACATGTTTAAGGATACAAGCTGTCTTATTAGGAATTTAAAACACCACTGCCCCCCAAGATCAGTGCTGAGGACCGCATTCAGCACATTGTTCGATTTTAGAAAGGAAAATTTAGAAGCCAACGCGACGCGACGACGACCGGCTTTCCATGGAACCTCATATTACACGGAGACAATAAAAAATGAACAATCGTGTATTCTTAGGGTGCGTTTCTTTGGGAGAATCCAAGTTTGGATTTTTGATCCGAGATCATGCGGATTCTTTACCACCAAAGAAACGAGAAATCCGAAAATGGATTTTTTTTCATTAGCCGTGACAACCCCAACATGCATAAAAATTATGAAAATACAAGCAGGGTGGATAATTTCGGTTCAATTTCACGATAAACTCACCTTGATCGTTCTCCATGACCCAGCTGACAAAATAGCGAGAATATGGCGGATTTTCCACAAGACAACCGCTTGCCAAACGTACTACTTTTTGTATCTGTTCCCCAAAGAAACGCACGGATCATGAATCCTAAAAATCCGGATTTAGATTTGATCTGATGTATCCACTCGGAGGGTGGATTCTTTAGATTCATAATCCTTTTTCGGATTTTAGTAAAGAAACGCAAAATTCATTTTTGGATTCAAGAATCGGGATTTGGATTTTCCCAAAGAAACGCACCCTTTGCAAAATAAATTTTCAGATATGCATTCAACAATATAAAGCCGTTGGGTTGTAACATGCGAGTTTACGGACATTTACGGAGATTCTTTTGGTAAGAAGAACTGCGATCGGAGATAATCATGTTTTTTTTCTTTTGCGCGCAAAATGTGCTAATAATCGCATCCAAAGGGGACTTCAAATCTTCTTGGCTAAATCCCCTCGTAACTAGTTTCCTACAGCATGTAATCCCCCTGATATCAAATGCATAAATGCCTTCAGAGAAAAAGCAAAATTATATTTTGGAAGGAATACCGAAAATTGGGCTGTTTACTTTGCGCGATGTGTCAATCATTCCATAGATGTTGAATTTGGTCGGTGGTTTTCCAGTTTGCGATCTTGCGATCAAGGAACTTCTGCCGGCACAGTAGTTCGAAGGTTTAATCGTTAGCGCACGTAAATCCAATCTCCTTGTTCTACAAAAAAATATTAGCGAGGATTATGTTATCAGAAACGAAAACATCGACAAGAACAACTCTCGAATTTCAACTTTATTATTTGCTACCAAAAAAAAGAATAAATTACCAAAATAGTAAATCTACCTGACCTAACAAAAAAGGGTTAAAGCGTGCTGCAATAGCCGCGAAGCGATGGGAATCAGAAAATTCTAGCGGCTTACCTTGCAACATTGTAACTTGCGATCAGGTGTAACAACCAATTTCGATCGTTACAAAAAGTTTGAAAATTCCCACGCCAAACCGTCGCCTGCGTCGGCCCGGCACTTCGGCTTTGTAATTTATTTCAAAATCCTTCAAACCTGTATTCTTCGCTATTATAGCACACACTGTAAACAAATAGGAAGGAAAAGCAATTGTTTACTTGTAAAGAGACTGAATGTTAAAACAAAACGAAAATAATTTGTTCCGTGACAGATAGGAAACCGTTGCCTGTGGTTTCTGTGGTTTGAAGATCTCGCCTGTGATTGGTTACAACACAATTAATATTCCAGACATATTTTAGGTGTTCACGGCAATACAATCCCCGCTGTAAACCACAACATATACAATGAAAAACAATATACATACCAAACAATGGTGTTGCGTATTCAGGAGTAGAACAGTACAAGAAAAGTTATTCTTGGCTCTTAGATTGACATAAAAGGTTCTGCAAATGCTGTCAAGGAGCATTCAGGAGTTGACATTTACATCAGTTTAATCAATCTACATTAATTTTTATGATTCCACAGTTCTTTAGCCATTGTCCTAGGTTGAATTTCATAGACCAAAATTGCGTTATTGTCCATAAACAGTGAAAGATTTCAAATACATAATGCATTGATTTGCCAGAAACAACTTCCTTGCCTATAATAGGAAATATTTGGCTCACATCAATTTTATTTAACATTATTGTGCTAGACTGGTTTAGATGATTGATTTCGAACATGAAAATTCTTAAAGTATTTTAATAAAAATCAAAACATGTGTTCTTAAAATAAAACTTAATAATAATTTTTACTGTATAGAAACATGTTCGTCTTTTAAAATGTAGTGGATACGTGCCATCCTTATCCCGCCAGGTAGATACCCTTGGGAATACATGTTTCACTGTTCTTGTAAGTAGGGCAGCAGAGTCACTTCCAAGATCTGCATAGGCCAGTACAGAGTCACGGCTGACTTTAAATCCGTCTTCCTGCACAAATCCAGTAGTTAGAACACCCTCAAGTGCAGCCCTTCTTTGAACAACTTCCTTCCCAGACGGCTTGCCACCTACAAGGTGTATCAAAGAAGCATATTCAAATACGTAGAACATTACTAATTAAATGCACAGAAAAAGTGAAAACGTTGCTTAAAACTACTCCCCCTTTTCTTTGGTCACTAAATATGGCACATAAATTTATATAAAATAAACCTTATGCATTCTCGTATATAAAAAAGCTAAAAATGAATTCAACATGTAACCTTACCAACAAGAAATCGTTTAGAATTTGGCTGATTTGGGTTCAGCTTGGAGCCAGGAGTCAAATCGTGTTTTGTTCCTCTTCTGCGATTTTTGTCACCTTCGACACCGTCTTCATTACCTGGCTGATCGAACTGACTGACAAGTCTTCTTCGTGCTTTGACTGGAGTATATTACGATCGTCATCATCATCTGAGAAAAATGAACCTTCTGCTAAAACCTAATACAATCTTGATTCAATGTGTTTGCTCTAGAGAACTGTATTTTAATCTTCCTACACACGGAATATCCACTTCTTGTCGTTTCATAACTTACCATGAATACTAAGTTTGTCAATGGACTCGTTCAACTCTTTCAAGTTCACATCTTCACACGTGAAATCGTCACCTCCACTGGACGTCCCAAGTCACGATAAAACACTAACCGTTGCCAAACAGATAAAAAAAAACCATTCCAATAACAAGTTCAACGCAGCAAATCAATCTATGGCACAGGCTTCCCAAGCTCAACAAAGGTGACGCGTAAACATGTTGTTGTGTTACTGACTGTAATAAGTTTTAATTTGTACGGGAAACAAACAGGAAATATCACACTTTCTTAATAAAATAAACGTACCTCGATACAATACTGTACTCTTTACTGTCTAGTAGTTTTTAGGCTGGTTTTTAGCAATTTTAGCCGGATTTTCGCCGTTCGGGTTTCCTAACGATCAGGAAGAAATTGTAAAAGTTATCAATCTCCTCTCTGTTCATTAGAGTGGCGGGCATTTTGCGGAAAAAAATGTGGGTGGCATTTACCTTCAATGAATGTGGCAATTCCCTTTTCAAAGAGGAAAGATAGATTTCGGTTTCCTTTGAACACTGTCCCAGTCTTAGGTCGGAAAGCGCTTTACAGCGGTTACCATTCACACGCGCCCTCCAACGGCTTTTTCCTTTTTCGAAAACTAAGTTTTGGTGGACGTCAATCAAATGTATCCATGGCAATAACGGGATTTCTTTTAAACGAACTACTCGCAGAGTACCTAAGTTGCTCTTTCATCTTTACTTGACACGTCGATAAACAGAAACTGTTCTGGTTGAAACTGAGAAGTAAATCGTCTGAACTCTGTGCCATTTCGTTCGTCTTGCTCACGGGCAATGATTTGAGGCTACAAATTTACGAACAGCGCGTGTACAACCACAACAGCATGAGAACTAAATAGTAACCTTTATTACAGGATGAACCACAAAAATTTGACTGCTAATCTCTTGCGGCTTTCAGTGCCTTTTTTACTGTCAATCCCATTTGTCCTATAGTTATGCCGAGGGTTTGCATTGCATACGCCTCACCTCTTTTGTACTCCAACCACGCTTGTAACTCGTCAAGAGCTCTGGATTATCTTATAGCATAACGATTGACAAGAATTTCTGTGGCTAAAATAATCTACATCCGTAAAAAGCGGATAAAAAGTCAATTTCTATACAACTCGACTCATTTTCTGAGGCCAACGTTTTCAGCTACCTGATATTTTTCGTTTCTTTGATGTTCTCTTTGGCGGATCGCGTACGGCTCCAGTGTTTACGTACCGGCCATGGAATCGTCTTCTTCACAAACGTTTTGCTCCCAAAAAGTGTTTCTGCATGCTATGTGATTCAAGGCAGACCATGCTGTCTCGACATAATAATCCTCCATCTCAACGAATTAAACTGGAAACGACTTTGTCAGTAATAACTGAGCGATTATACCTGATGACAACGACGATTGAACATGGCCGTGAAACTGACACGAAACGAGGACTATATTGTCATGGAAACATTTGATTGACGTCCACCAAAACTTAGTTTTCGAAAATGGGAAAAATCGTTGGAGGGCGCGTGTGACTGATAAGCGCTGTAAGGAATCCTGTCTCGTCCTCGGATTGGCGCATCACTTTGGTTAACGCAAAACGGTGACTTACTGCGCTGTCAAACAAACTCGATTCAAACATATAACATCCCTCGTCGAACAGGTTTGGGACGGGCTGCAATTACAGAAACTCACCCACCAGAATTAATTGTTTTCCTGTAAACGGAAACATGCGCCTTATAGGATCCTCGGCAAGATCATAGTGGAGGACATTTACGAGCTCGAACATCCTCTGACTTGACTGATGCTTGCTTCGTCCCATATAATCAAATCGATAGCCTTGACTCGGTCGCAAATTAAAGTGTTTGCAAGGGACCGGTCGACCAATTGACGTCATGGCAATTCAGCTGTCATAAGACCGTAGAAGGAGTGAACTGTCGATGCTACTTCACGATCATATACTTGACAAGAAATGCCACTCGCACAGAGAACAGCCACATTTTTTCCTCGCGCATTTGCAGCAGTGATAATTTTTTTGACAACCTCACTCTTTTCAACCCCAGCTTGACCAGTAATAAGTAGATTGTGTCCTTGAGCCGCGAATTTTACAATTTCTTCCTGATCAGTGTTTAGTTGAATCCTGAAAGCCAATTCAATGCAAGTTATTACAGGAAAAAGAACAATCACCATTATATGAAATGTGTTACAATCTCAGGCTCCAGCTTTCCAGATCACAGAGTAAAATATTATACACTTAATGTATGGTCCCGAGGGAAACAGTTAGTTTTGTTTTCCCGAGAGTCCTGATGTTTCCCGAGACGAAGTCGAGGGAAACATCAGGACTCGAGGGAAAAGTGTTTGTTTTCTTCGCTCCGAGCGGCTGACAGTCTGGAAGTAATGTACTGCCTTGCATATTTATTATCGTTAGGAAACCCGAACGGCGAAAATCCGGCTAAAATCGCTAAAAACCAGCCTAAAAACTACTAGACAGTAAAGAGTACAGCATTGTATCGAGGTACGTTGATTTTATTAAGAAAGTGTGATATTTCCTGTTTGTTTCCCGTACAAATTAAAACTTTTTATTACAGTCAGTAACACAACAACATGTTTACGCGTCACCTTTGTTGAGCTTGGGAAACCTGTGGTGTGCTTAGTTTTTTTGGAATTGCGATGAACCTCTGTGGCCAAGCGGTCATTGTTCCTGCCTCTGACTCAGCTAACCCGGGTTCGATATCTATTAGTGGCATATATCGCGGGCTTTTTTTTTTTCGTTTCTCTTTTTCTTCTTCTTTTTTACAAGTGTTACAATTATTGTTCTCAATGGTTGAGCTGTAAAGCAAGTTTGTAATTTTAGGGGGATATGTGTTGATAGGGGTCTAAAGAAATAGACTCCAACAAAAGCTAAGAGCAATGTGTCCGATGTAAGAAAGACAGATTTCTCTCTATTCTTTTGTTTAGCGCTAAATTAGGGATACAATGCTGTTTTTTTTTTTGCAAGCCCGAGTTTAGGCTAATTGTAGCCTCCTGTTTATCTTCACGCATCCATAAAGTGGTGATTTCCCTTGCCTGCGAGCAAGCTCTCCCGGGGGTAGGGCGTGAGGGAGGAAAGGACTCGTGTCTCATAAATTTGAATTGCTGCGTCCAAAGATTGGACGCAAAATGTTGATTGGCTGATTTGACCGGGTGATGACGTGCTCTATCATCGAGCGTGGATTGCGTGGTTTGAGCTTCCATGATAATTAGGGCTACTCAACCTCATCCAATAATTATGGTGAATATAGGCCCATATTGCGCGCAATAAAAAAATCAAGCCATAGCTATCTTTCTTCAATTGTTTAGGCCCTGGGTTAGCGCAGTCCAGACGCGAGAGAACCAATTAGTTTTTAAAAGATATTTTCAAAAGATTTCTGATTGTTCGTGACTCATGCCACGCGGTCCCGAAACTAATAGATTTCAAATCAGAAATTATCATGCCGCCTTTGCGTTCGCTTTCTCAGATCTAGAATGAACCAATCGTTAAATTCGATCATGCGATCCTTACTTTTCGAACACACTTTCAAAAACGTATATATTAGCAAAGTACTCACCTGGGTATTGCATTGCAACCTTAGCGAACGACACTCACAGAACGAATGTCACCGCAAAGTACACTTCATGAAACCGAAATTCGTCACGCTACCTGCACTTTATTGCTCTGTCGACTATTTGACAATAAATGTGGTAGTAAAAATGTGAGCTACATGGTTTTAGTCACTTTGTTGAGACAGCTGGAGCTTGAAGACTGTCCTTGAAAAAAATAGGTGTCTTAGTTTTACAACTTACTGATATACACATTTACTGTTCTATCTACAGCTGGAAAGATCCACTTTCGATTCAGGCAATCAAACCATCCACTTCAATTTCCCTTTTCAGCTAGTCTTCTAAGACAAAAATCTTAGTATTCATGAGAAGAAAAAGATGTTCTCAGCTCTGTTGTTTTCAGGCTGCCAGTGGCTTGTGTGGTGTCGGTTGTATCATTTACTGGTTTCCCTCCTCTGCTGGCTCACTGAGTCGCACAGTGCGCGGGCACAGTGTCCACATGCAAGTCTCGTGAACCGTGTGTGAAGCAACAACTTTGTATGATAAGCCCCGAAGGCCGTTGAGTACGACATACGGGGGCTTGCAGATCCAGTATATACAGGTATCTCTTTTAGTGTGTCGGTCAAGTCTTGTATCCCATTGAAAGCCCAGCCGTTGAAGACTTTTACCAACGTCGTCGTCGTATGAGCCTTGGTATTCGATAGACGTGGGTGTGCCTGCATGAAATCCGAGTAATTCGTTTATTGGCTTTCCCTGAGAGGTCAATGAAGGCGTGTTGCGTACGATGACGTATGACATGATGACTTACACACTTGTTGTTACAACAGAAGCAAATCTTTATCAGATGTCTTCTTCACGTTCTTCCACAAATGTTCTTTGTTCCCAGGCCTTGACGTTCTTATTGAGAGGTGAACTAATGCTGAGTAGTCTCCCGCATTCTCACCTTGATAATTCTGATATAGAAAGTATTACTATTTCCACGACTTTGAAAAAATGACTTTATTATCTAATGAATCATACTTCTCCTTATGTATCAGTCAATTCCAAAAGCGCCCATTCCCCCCGGGTATTTGATCCGAAATTCGGCTAAACATGGGTCGGCGGTCGCCAGCTAAAGGGTTTCGCGCGTCTTTCGCGCGCAAATATTCATTCATTCACCATGGGAGCCGCTTCGCTCCCTTCACTTTAAGATTCCGTGTAGGTTTTCCGTTGTTTACTAAATATACAGTTGATATGCCTTTATTCAAAGTTTGGAGTGCCCACAAAAGAGATAGGAAAAGAGTTCTGGCGCACAATTTTTCGGATTTGGTTTGAAAAGGTAAGCGATTTGAGAATAAAATATTCATTTAGAGCGGGGAGCGTGCCAAAATCCTTCATGTAACGAGAGATTTCCTATTGATTTACACTTGAATTTCGATTTTTGAGGCCCTGACAGTGGAGCATTTGACCGTCTAAACTGGAAACACAGCGGTGCATTTGATCAAAAATTTTCAAAAAAGTCAAATGCCCGGGTGTTTGCGGGGGGGGGGGGGGTGGGCGCTTTTGGAATTGACTGATACATTACTTTATGTCAATCTAAACAGTTTAGATGCTCATCGGGATGATTTGCATCCTACTCTTAATTTATTAGGCTTCCCCTTTCAAGTTATAGGAGAGTTAGAGGACAAGAGAAAATGTTTAAAGAGGATTCAAAATGAATAATGTCTTGCGTGGCTATAATCTGCATTCACAGCCTTCCAGATCAGCTGCAGGTGGAGTCGCTCTTTACACCAGGAGATCACTGAATGCTGTCAAAAGAACTGACCTTAGTGCAACTGATGAGGAATTTGAGACTGTTTGGGTTGAGATTAAGAATATTAAATTGAAAAGTATTTTGTGTTGTTGTGCCAATAGTAACCCTTCATCCTCTCCTGGAAGATGCACTGAGCATATCGAGACCATATTGCATAACTTAGCAAGAGAAAACAAGAATATATTTATACTAGGTGACTTTAATATTAACCTACTAAATTAGGCAAATCATCCTGCTTCTGAAAATTTTCTCAACATTATGAATTCTAATTACCTATTGCCTTATATTCTCCAACCAACCTGTGTAACCAATAGAAGTGCCACTTTAATTGACAACATTTTTGCTAACACATTCAATTTTAATGCTCGTATTGGGAATCTAGTTACCAAAATATCTGACCATTTCCCACAGTTTCTGATCATTGAAGATCTTAAAGTTAATTATGCCTCCCTTAACTATTCCAAACATGACTATTCTCATTTCAGTGAGGAAGCCTTTGTTGATGAAGTATCTCACCTTGATTTCTCTCCTATTTACAATAGTAATTTGAGCACTAATGGCAAGTTTGATCTTTTTTATGACCAAATTGGCTCTGTTTGCAAGACACATGTACCTTATAAGAGGCTTTCAAAGAGGGAGGTTAAAATATTCTCAAAACCTTCGATTACATAAGAAATCCTTGCTAAAATGAAGTATAGGCAATCAGAATAATATCTTTCTCTGAGCCAAAATCCCATTCTGAGCCTATTTTCAAATCCTTCAACCTGCTAAAGCTTAATGATATTATTGAATCACAGATACTCTCTTTTGTTTCTAAATGGTCACGCAGACTGTTACCTGTTTCAATGAATATTTCATATTTACTTCTTCTGTCCATTCCTATTCAACGAGGCAATCATGTAATAAAAACCTTTATGTTGCCTCAGGTAATACCACTCAATATGGCTTACGCTCTCTAAAATTCACCGGTCCTCGACTTTGGAACTCCTTGCCCACAAGTTTAACTAATTCAAGTTCTCTTAGAATATTTCATAAAAACCTTAAGAATTCTATCCTTAATTGTTATTCCAACCCTTGTCTGCCTTAGCGCATGAAGAAATACTTTATATATATATATATATATATATATATATATATATATATATATATATATATATATTTATACTCTCAATTTTGTGTGTAATTGTATTCCAGTTGAGGGGTCATCCACTAGATTAGCCTTTGCTATTTGGATGATCCCAACTCGCTCTCATTTTTGTTGTTTCAATTTTCTTTTATTCCCTAGTTGTTGCACTGTATTTAGTTGCCTATGTAAACTTAACTTATATGTCATGTAAAACTGAGCTGAGTCAAAATAAAATCATCATCATCTAATTTCAGAGATGGATTGTGGGGCGGGCCTCATAGCTCAGTTGGTTAAAGCATAGCTTAGTTGGTTAGAGCATCACACCAGTATTGTGAGGTCACGGGTTCAAACCCCGTTGAAGTCCTGAATTTTTTTCAGGCTTCTTTTCGCCATTGCATAAATTGTGTTCACAACTGCGAGGATCATTCTTCATTTGATTTCATTTCCGCAGTTCATATATGATTTATTTCATATATCATTCACAAAAACATTCATATCTGAATGGAAAGGTTCACATTTCAAGTTTTATGCTACCCCGATTTTCTTTGAAAACCCTTTTGCGTTATTGGAATTTTATTCTCCTTAAGCCTGGTTTTCACTAGCGATGCTAGCACAAGCATAAGCACAAGCACAAGAGCGCTTATTTCATCCTGAAAACGGGCTTAACGCAAGCATAAGCATACGCGCAAGCACAAGCGAAAGGATCAAAATTTTTCCTTTTCCTTGTGTTTGCACTTATGCTTGTGTAGTGTCGTTTTCACTTGGAATAATCATTTTATGCTTGCGCTTGTACTTGCATCGCTAGTAATAATAATAATAATAATAATAATAATAATAACCTTTATTTACCCTTGGTAGTATTTATAGCACAAAGGCTAGTGGGGCCGAGCAAATACAGAAACAAATAAAGTCAAATTAAATCAACTGAACTGAAATCAATCAAAATAAAAAAAAAAAAGAAATTGAAATGCTAGTGAAAAAAATCAATTGAAATGCTAGTGAAAACCAGGCTTTATTGAACTAAAGGACGGCATTAATGTTTGTATATTAGCATTATAGAATGCCCCATAATGTAAATGGTGCCCATACATGTTAATAAATGTTTATGAATATGCAAAACTGATTAATGAATGATGATTCCTTCAAATGAATGCATTCTGATGTTAATGAACAGCGCGTTCCACAGTGACGCTTTGAGTTTTCTTCTGTTGCTGTCAACCTAGCCTCCTTAGCAGACAATCCTTTGGCTTGTCACGTAATTGAGCCAAACCTGGTGCGGTTAACTGCTGAGAACTTTGTCGGCTCATTATTTCAGAATTTGTTTTACTTTGGTATCATACTTCAAGCCCCATTAGAGCTACTTCTTGATGATTACTGAGCATTTTGATTTTCAATTACTGTCTTTCTAAGATTGAAAAAATATTTTAAGTACTGAAAGCCACTTTTGTTATTCGTTTCAGTAGCACTTTAAGAAAAAGATGTTAGAATTTTTACTGGTCATGCAATTCATGCCACACTCATGCATCATCAACTTTTATTCTAATGGGTCCTTTACAGGATGTAAGTCACGTGGTATAAAAATGTCATGTTGGGACCCAAGCAACCCACTGGGACTAGAGAAACAAAGAGCTTACGTCCTCTAAAATGGTAATTTTCTTCATTTGTCTTGTCCCAGTGGGTTGCTTGCGTCCCACCATAGTGACCAGCTGCAAAGAGGCGGGGTTTTGTCTAGATCATACCATCCAGAAGGACAGCTGAGGAGCACTAGGAACGAGAATCCAAGTCGAGCGTTCATCAAATCTCATACCCAGAGTCCTCAGACTCTTTGGCCAGCGGTTAGTCACCAGGAGAGAGATTCTGGGATAATGAAAAAAAATCAATTTTTTTGATTGGCTGGCCCGTAACGGCTTCCATTGTTTTCCCCAGATTTTCTGGGAAAATAGCGGCCCATTATCCCAGAGACTCTCCAGGTGTCCACCCACTGACCAAACAGCCCAAGAACTCTGGGTACAAGATTGAGCATTTGTCGTAAATTATGGGCAATTTCAAAATGGTGGACGATATCTTCCACACCACATGAACTAGCATTCACAATTTGGGTCCATGGAGAAGAAAACTAAGGTGGTATCTCAGCAACTCAAAGGACAAATGTGGATACACTGTAGCACATTTGAAGCCTTTCAGCTGTTTCTAGTTAGCTTTCCATATTCCTTCAAAGCTTCCTCTTTGAATAAAGCTGATCAGCTGCCCTGAATATGCAAGATATTTCTATACATATATAGCAAGACAAATTTGACGCTTATCTTTTACTGTTTATTTACTAAGACTGCTGTTTTGAGAATGATGTGTTCTTCTCGGTTCTTCCCAGGTCTTGTCCCTCTGGCCGGTATGAGTTAAATTCCTCCTTAAAAGAATACCATCCAGAGGGACAGTCTCTTTATAGAAGCAAGTAGTTCCAGCTAAGATCGCAGCTTGGTTTGCAATTCACTTTTGTGCTTTCCTATTCAGTCTACAGGGGCACCCAACGACAAGTTTCGGTAGACATCTTTTCGGTGGAGGGTAGTTCGCCTAAAGGCTTTCGGCGTCGATTAAAGAGTGCACTCGGATTTTCGTAAGTAAAACGTGGCCTAAAAGATTCGTAATGTGGCAATCATAACCCCTGAGGTTTTCGTAAAGGTCGTTATTGCTGTTTTTGGCAGTAAAAAACGTCAGCTAGCATTTTCGGAAAAGGTCCCCTAGAAAGTTCATTTCAGCTAGTATTTTCTCAAAGAAAGATTTTGTTTCCTAAAATTTTCGGGCAATTAACATTTCAGCTAGGGATCCAAACAGATCAAAGTTTTATAGCTAACCTAAACATCACTTTAAACAGACTTCAAACACCATAACGTAATTGAAAATGCCTTTCTACAACTTTTGGCTGGTTTGGCTCGTTGGGTGCCCCTGAGTCTAGCAGTAGTTCAGAATTGCTGGATGTGTTTGTAAGATTTGTTTTTCTATCTTGTCCCTCTGGACGGTATGATTTAGATTCCTGTTTAAAAGAATACCTTCAAGAGGGACAGCCTATTTATACTAGCAAGTAGCTCCAGCTAAGATCACAGCTTGGTTTGCAATTGACTTTTGTGTTTTCATATTTAGTCTAGCAGTAATTCAGAATTGCTGGATATGTTTTTATTTGTTTTTCTCTTAGTTATATCATAGTCGTCGTCATCATCTTTATCTTTATCGTAATAGGCATCGGCATTATCATTGCCATTGCTACTGCCACTGGCCATTGTCATTGTTGTTTTAGTTATTATGATTGTCATCGTTATTGTTTTTGCATTGCGAATCGGCAAAACTGTGTAGCTGTTGGTTACGGCGTGAGTTTCTTCTTCTCGACTGCTTTCTGTTCAACTGGACTGCTGGCATAAGTTCAATCTTTGCAATCGGTGGTGTTTTAAGAGAGACCTGAATATTTGAAACTCTTATTCACAAAGCTTGAGCGAGGTATTTGTAAGGAAAATGAACGCTTTGCAGTTGAGATCAGTAATTAAAGTAGTTGTACTTGTAGAAGAAGAAAAGAAAACTTTTGCTTCCCTTATGCATAAAGAAGGCTATTGTCTTTCATGAGTAATACAACAAAGATTGAGCCAGCGTTAGATAGATAGATAGATAGATAGTCTTTATTTACCCACGGACAATTCATCAGCTACAAGTAATGCATTAAATGGATAAAATACTCAAATACTATTTATAAAACACTATACTTAACTACACTATTTATAAAACACTATACTTTTAAAACATGGACCTAACTAAAAGCTGCTTTCCACGAATGCCGTGCCTCAACGTACTTCTTTAATTAAACGTTTAAATATCCTAAGAGACTCTGCTTGTCTTACGTCACATGGAAGACTGTTCCAAAGAGTGGCACCACTATAGCTGAAGCTATTTTTATAGTAGTTTGTGCGCGGCAATGGAACATTAAGTTTATTCTCAGAGTCTCTTAGGTTATAGGTGTTTTCTCGCCTTTCAAATTTTGAACATAAATAGTCTGGAGCTAAACCGTGCAGAGACTTATAGACCATTATGGCTCTTTGTATTTGTTGTTGGGAAGCTAGGTTTTTCCATCCCAGGTGCTCAAACAAGTGACAGGCATCAGCATCATAATTTGAATAAGTCAAAACACGGGCTGCTCTGTTTTGTAGTTTTTGTACCTTGTTCTGCAGAGTTATCCCACAGTTTCCCCAAACAATACTGCAATAGTCAAAATGTGGCTGAATCAGAGCTTGATATATTAGATGCAAAGTCGCTTGAGGGACAAGGTGTCTTATTCGTTTTATTGCCCCAATTCCAGAAGCGATCTTCTTCGTTAGTTTATCGATGTGACCGCTCCAGTCGAGTTTGTTATCGATGGTCACTCCAAGAGATTTTGCGGTGGTGACCTGGCTAACTTGATTATTATTAATTGTGAGTGTCGGAGAATCTGTGAGAGTACTTAATCTCTGCCTTGAACCGATGAGCATAAACTCGGTTTTAGTCATATTTAGCGTAAGTTTGTTTGCTCTCAACCAATTGTGGACATTTTCTAAGTCTTGGTTTACATACAACTGCAAATTGTCTACACAATCACCTGCATATGTAAGGTGGGTGTCATCGGCGTACATCCTCGGTTCACAATTGGATAAACAATTCGGAAGATCATTGATGTATAACAGGAATAGCAGTGGCCCTAAAATCGTTCCCTGAGGGACGCCACAACTTAGTGAGCGACTATTAGATAACGACCCATTAATGGAACACATTTGTGCGCGATTATCTAAATATGACTCAAACCATTTGTACGCATTTCCACATATGCCGTAGTGGCTTAACTTGGATAAAAGGATCTCGTGATCAACTGTGTCGAAGGCCTTTTTTAAGTCAAGAAAAACGACAGCGTTGATTTTGCCACGATCAATATTGTACGCCCAAGTGTCCGTGGCTTCAAGGAGAGCCGTGATAGTTGAGTGAATAGCGCGAAAACCTGATTGATGTTTACAGAGGATACTGTGTTCTTCTAAATAGGCATACAATTGATCATAGACAATTCTTTCAAACACTTTGGCTACGACTGAGATCACGGAAATTGGACGATAATTGTTGACATCGTTTCTATCTCCTAGTTTGAAAAGTGGAGTTACTCTTGCGCATTTCCAATCGTCAGGAAAAATACCTTGACTTATTGATTGATTAAAGATATTGCAAATAGGTACGCAAATGAGGTCCGCGCATTCCCGAATGAGCCTAGCAGATATCATGTCAAGGCCAGCTGCCTTTGACTTGTTGAGTTTATTAAGAAGTGAAAGAACTTTATCTCTAGTGGTTGGAAGAAGTTGGAACTGTTTATCTGTATTAGTGAGGTACTTCAGATAGTTATCGCTATCTGAAGTATTTATATTGCTAGCAAGTTTTGAACCTATGGTGGCAAAATGATTTATTCGTGGGAACAAAAGAAGAATTGCTAGTCTCACCACTAGAAAGTTAATTCAAGTTGCTTAGTTGAATTTCCTATCCAACTAAGTTTAACGTTACTTAAGAACGTCTAGTTTGCAGTATATGAAATCATGCATCACCCACAACAACATCGCAATTTTAAAGTTCTCGTTTAATGCTTCGTTTTGATTAATTACTGGTAAAACAATCAAGTCTACATTCACACTTTGATTAGCTTTACGATATCAAGTACATGTGTATATATCCTTCATCTCACTGACATGGTCCGTCAAGAATTTTAATGTCATCTAAAGCAATGTCACTTCTGAGACCGTCTCCACGGGTGCCCATAAATATAAACTACAAAGAAAGGATTGGAAAAGTATCTGTGATCCTTATTCCCAGTAAAATGTCTTTTTACTTGAAGTAACTAGATAAGACAAATGTGTGTTTTATCAAGGTCAGGCAAATAGTTCTCAGGGGTTGCGTTGAAATGTTTAACGCGCGTTTACATATACCTGAAGGCGGGGTATGCGCTTCCAGCATTGGGTGGTGCCGCGATTTTTTGTGAAAGTGCAACAATGCAACAACCCATTGGATCAAAATACGCATTCTATGAAACGCACAATAACCGTCTGATTTGCACGGTGTTTCTGGCAACCTTTTCGTCCCATCAGTTAAAATATACACACATAAAGTAATGCTTTGGTCCGCTAATTATTCAGCTTGTGTGGTATATACTATGAACAAATTCACCTGTGTCGGTGAAAGTGGTGGATATTTACCTCGGCGCTTCGAGCTCGGTAAATATCCAACACTATTCACCTATAATTGTTAAATATTGCTATCACAAATAATTATACTAATTATACTCTCAAAATATTTTTGATAGAACATTAAGTAATATAAGAAATGGTTATTCATGTTTTAAAACACCGCATTTTTGGTGCTGAAAATGTATAAGTTTCGTCATACCATGTTAATTTTAAATGCATTTCCAGCCATTTCAGAGGACTTTAATTTAAAAATTTTCCGGAGAAGCATGCCCCCTGATCCTCCTAGTTGACTCACGCTAACGCGTTCGACTCGAAGTTTGCAAGTGGGATACTCGAAGTTTGCAAGTGGGGGATTCGCTGAGCGAATCCCCCACTTGCAAACTTACTGCGCGGTCCCTGCTCAACTGTGTAATGGAAATTCCCAAGAATATATAACTGACAGTGTAATTTTGGTTCTAATATGAAATAGTAACAGTAGTCAAAATAACAAAATATACTGGATCAATTGAATTGCTACTGCTTTTTATTACGAACTATTGATATTCTGGCTCAGTTGCGAAATGTAAATTTCCACCAATAAATAACAGTACATTATGAGGCACGAGTGAACACGGCGGAAGAAAAGTTTTGGAGAAACTGTTTACAAGAATCAAGAAAAATAAGAAAAGAAGAGCGGCGTTGGTGACTGGGAAAAAGCCTAAACTGGGTAACAGTTACAATCTGCTACGGGAAACGTGCTACAAGGCAAGTTTGCCGAATTTTTTTTAACTGTTCATTGAATTAGAAAAATAAGTAAGATACCTTTGTGCCTTGAGCAGGTCCTTTCGGTAATAGATCACAGAAGACGTCAAAATGTCTGCAGCTCATGTGCCAAAACACATTTTAACATCTTCTGTGATTGATTACTGAACAGACACACGACAAAAAGGAACTATGTGGTAAACTATAATACCTGATTCTGAAGTTATATGAATATATGAAAATCATATATCGTATATGATACGTGATTCTCTTATAAATCTTAGTTATACCTAAATCTTACAAATCTTATAAATCTTACGTAAATCGTAGATTAGTTACAAAGGAAGAAATATGTGGGATGGAAAAAAAATTCGTACAAAGCTTGTGCCTCAGAAAAAAAATCCTACAGACAAGTGGGCTTAAAAAAAATTCTTGCACCGCAATTTTTTCACAGACTTCTTCAGCCTGTAGCAAAACAGCAGAAGTCATACCTGGAAGTCACCATTGATTTTATCAACTTCACAGAGAGAACGAAAGTCCCAAAGGGGACTATCCTTGTTTCAATGAACGTAACGAGCTTATATACAAATATACTAGAGGAGGAAGGAATCCGAACAATATGCGCAGCAATGATGCATTCCATAAAAACAAACCTCCTATTCCTACTCAACAGCTTCAAGAAGCGCTAAGGCTTATTTTACAAGAAAATTCGTTCCAATTTAATGGACGAGATTATCTCCAAACACAAGAAACGGCTATGGGGACGAAAATGGCTGTTGCCTTCGCCAATATCTTCATGGCAAAAGTCGAAACAGAAATTATAAGCCAAAGCGTGATTAAACCGCTCGTTTGGAAACGCTACATAGACGACATTTTCTCCCTCTGGAACACAAACAGAGGAGATATAACACAGTTCATTGAGAAAGGAAACGAACACCACCCTACAATTAAATTCACGGCTGAAGTTTCAGAAACTCGGAAATAACTTTCTTGGACACCATCATATACAAAGGCGCAAGATTCGAAACAACATCAGTTCTTGATGTGCGAACCCATTTCAAGCCTACTGAGACATTTCAATATACACATTTCTCATCCTGTCACCCACCCGGTGTTAGGAGGGGATTTGTGAAAGGAGAGGCTTTAAGACTTCTGAGGACAAACTCTTCTAAAACAATATTTGAAGAGAAAGTAGAAAATTTCAAAATACACCTTGTTGATAGAGGTTACCCTAAAGCCTTTATCCAAAGAAACCTCTCAGAAGAAAAGTTTCAAAACAGGAAACAAGCCCTCCGACAAAAAGAGAAAGAAAACAAACGAATCTTGCCGTTTGTAACGTAATATCACCCATCAGTGCCAAACTTAAATGCCATTTGCTCATGAGGATTGAATCCTCATGAGCAAATGGCATTTTATTGAGAAACAACCGACGCTCAGAGAAATATTTAAGGAACCGCCACTTATATCCTACAAGAGAGGGCGTTCCCTGAAAGACATACTTGTTAGAGCAAGAATATAGCTTCGAGGCTAAAAACACGCGAGTGGGGAGTCGCGCAGGCCTATCTAATCCCTTTTAACACAAACCACACAGAAATGTTTGCAAGTGGAGGCATGTGGGCAAATTGCCCTAGTCCCGTCATCCGTGTCCCTCATACGGTAGGAACGCCTGTGACATTAACTGCTGCACGGCCTTACTGAGCCTTTTACGTAACGCAAATATGAAAGAGTACTGTAGACGCGTTTTATTACTTTTAAGTAGTGTAATCCATATTTTTCCATGTCAACTGGAGCCCTAGAAAATAAATCCCAGCAAAAAAAAAAAGTGGTAGGGCTATAGCCCTACCAGCCCCTCCCCATCCGCGGTCCCTGTTATCTACCGAAACTTGTCGTTGGGTGCCCCTGAGTTGTGACCGAGATCGGCAGCTACATAGCGTCCGTTTGGCTGTTGAATAATTAACTCCTTCAGTTGAGTTAATTTTTTCGCGCCATTTTGCATACATTACATTCCGCATAATTATGCGATTCCGCAAGTCATGCCACATGCCATTCCGCAAACTCATTCCTCCTTTTACCCTCACCGCCAAAAATATGCTCGTTGATAAATTATTTTTTATGGAAATCAACAAGTATTTTTTTCAGCGGCGCGAATTCGCATGATCGCCGACCAGAACGGCGTCAGACGGGTCGAGCACGTGCGTTGCCATTACAGTCTGGAGGCTTTTGAGATGTTTCAATGACGGTCGACCAGATTTTAGACTTTAAGACATTTTTTTCGAAAACTTAAGACCATAAATCGAATTCTATTCTACACACTGAGAAAACTCATTTTAAGAAAATGCCTAGCCCTCCGGGTTTTCCTAAAAGCTCCGCTGGCGAATATTCGCGCCGCTGAAAAAATACATGTCGCTTTCCATATAAAATAATTTATCAACGAGCATATTTATGGTCACAGTGGTTATATTATATAATTATTAAAAGAGCCAAGGGGTTTGTAAAGATTATTATAATATTACAATACGAAAAATACGTGATGATTTCACAACTAGATGGCCAAAATTATTGTGCGATCTCTAACTGTTCATCACTGAGTTCCACATACTCGTGGAATTTAAGTCGTTTGGCGTGTAATAATTGCGATTTAGGTTAAGAGGAGCTGAGCGAGTTCATAGAAGAAGCGAACATGGATTTAACTAAATAAATCGCTCGCGTACACTACACTTTAATCGACACATCTAAAAACGTTACTCCCCACCTCGTTTTTCATCTCTTCTCTTGCCCTTGCTAAAATAATATCAACTATAGAAAAAGTAACTAAACACGCGAGATGATATTAAGAAAAGAAATTATAACTGAATGACAAAATAATGCGTTCCTTCCGCTTGCTTTCGTCTATGGCGACAGCCGTGAAGGAGCCTACATTTCGGGAAATCACTTTCCATGGCGGGAAATCACTTTCAGTAGGGCCTAAGCTCCAATATGTCACGCAATATGTCACAGTATGTCAGCATTTCTCCAATGTTCATTGTAATATACTTTTTGTTTATTACTTTTTTCCCATCCGTGATCCGATCCGTGATCCGATCCGATCCGATCCGATCCGATCCGATCCGATCCTGGTTTTGTCGACGCCGGAACCATGAGTGACGTACGCGTTTCAGGATTGGGGTTAAATGTCTCGCAGATCAAAAATACTGAGACCCTGTCAATAATAATGTTACGAGTCGACTTTTTGTAGCTGGTTTGTGTGAAGAAGAAACGAAGGGAATAAAGGGCTGCTACATATCTTATAATCGATGCTAAGTATTGAAAAGCATTTTATACTAGTGGTAGTTGTGTGACGGTCACACGAAGCAAACAACACGTGACAATTTGGCGCGAAATTTTGCACTTTGGCTACAAGCAGTGCAAGGTCACATCGTTCAGCGTCGTTCGCTTTCAGGCGCTAATCATGTCTAAACAATTCAAACTACCGGTTTTTCGAAATCCCAATACTACAAGCATTGCAGGAGTGCCAGTGTTTGACCCTAATCGACTGAAAGTCAAGAACAGGATAGGCTAAGGAAGTTTGGGTGAGGTTTACACAGCAGAACACGTGGATCCTCGACAACCTTTCAGCGAAACAGTGGTAATCAAGAAAGCAATCAGAGCACTTGACGCGGAAGAAAGGAAGCTTTTCCTTAAAGAAGTCGCTCTTCTCAAAGGTTTGGATCATGCAAACGTTGTACATATGAAAGGGGTTTGCTACAAACCCTGCGCCTTAATGCTGGAGTATCTGTATTTCACTTTTATTCCTTTTGGAGAGAATAAACGAGTGAGTTCTCTAGATGACCTCCTGCTTCACATTGACGCTGAATACAGCTTTGAAGGGTTTGAAGACCTGGTTATGTTCGCTGCTAGAGATATTGTACGTGGACTGGCCTACCTCCACGCTAATGGCGTTGCTCATCGCGGGGATCTAAGACCAGCTAATGTTTTGGTAGGCAACCAACATTACTCTACATTAAGCGGCGAAGATCAGATTGGAGTGCCTTTTACCACACGCCCTATAGTCTGCAAGCTCACGGATTTCGGGGAAAGCCGTTCCCACAGTGTTCAAACAAACACTGCCTCGCCACAAAAACCAAACGCGTAGATCAAGGCACTGCGGTCTACATGTCTCCTGAAATCCTGGTCCAGGATTACAGCACTTTTGAAGCATCTCTCCACAATCTGATGGCGTCTGACATCTGGGCTCTTGGTATGACCTTCTTTACGATGATAAATCTAAGCCTCAAATGTCCCTATTTGCTGGAGATAAGATCATCAAAGGAAACCATTGCAACGCAGGGGGATGTCCAGAAGTTTGTAAGCAACCTCCTCCACAACAAGAAACTTCCCAAGTCGGATGGCAAGTACATGCAATAAGAGCCGCGCGACAGCTTGGTCCTACCTAGAGGAAGTGTACCTTGGCTGCACTAACTTCGACCCCAGCAAGTGATTTACCCTGTGTGATATCGATGAGGTACTAGGTGGGAAATACGACATCTATAAAACCTGTGACGTTGTAAAGTTAAGTGTTACACAAAGCACTGCCATCGAACAGGCGGACCATGAAATTGCTAACCGTATACAGAATCAGAACCAGCCACCCGGTCCAGTCAATGTTTCCAATGAGGGCACTAATGCCTGCGCCTTTCTTTCTGTAAAAATTGGTGACAGGATAATTCATGAACTTGACGGGAACATATCAGACACTGTTTCCGTAGCTGAAATGTTTGAAGAAGTTATTTGGTGTTTGCCCGAAAAAATAAATGGCCATCGCGATGTGGCCAGGCTGTACGATGTGTTAGAAGCGTACTCAATTCTGTCGCAGATAAAAGTTCTGAATGCCAGATATGAGTTTTTTGAAGAGCTGCCATATGCAGGTTGCATATACAGTTTTGAGTCAAGGAAGAGGCTGCATGACAAATTATGTACCCTTGGAGAGAACGCCTTCACTGCCATTTTTTCCAGTGTGCCGTATATCTTACTTATCGGCTGCACCGGGGAAAGACCGTTTCTTATCGACACACACACTGGCTCCCTGATAGTGGGAAGAAACAACACCGATTCGACATGGAGATCACTTTGCATCTGGCTCTGGGACAGACTCTTGAGTGCTGGTGTAAAGGAGGGTACAAGCCAGTCTCTTTCTGTCATGAAACCAACAGCAAGGTAATTAGCATGAACGTACATGATTTTGTATAGATCCGGAAATGAGATGACAGTCTAGCTATTAAACGGGGTGGTAGGTGGGTGGGGAGTATAGGCTGAACTGAACGTGCCATGTCAACCCACTGTACCTTTGCGAGAATTTCATTCGTATTGATTTGAACGAAAGGCTCGTTGCGATAAAGAAAACTTCCAGGCACACCACCAATCAATTTATTGAAATGCTGTCTTCCTTCGCTGTGTGTTAGTTACTGTAACCCTCGCCCGTTTTCCATTTTAATGCTCCAACACAACTGTTAACGAAAAGAATGTCCATTTCCTGTTTTATATCCTCACAATTTCTGTAATCTGAATTTTTGGTGTGACTTCTATATATGTAAGCAGCGTGTAACGTACCGTTACCTTGCTGAAAAGTACTGGACGCCCTCTACGAGTAACGTATGATAGGTATTTTGCGTTGTTTCCAGTGTGTCGGTGAAATTTTTAATTTTCTTGTATTAATTGATTCGTTTATAGCAGTGATGGAAATGATAACCGAACACCGGCTGACAAACGGGATTCAAATTGCAGCTCATCTTCAGAAGAACCTCCTAGCTCAAAAGGTTCCACAAAAAGAAAATGCGAAGTACCCTTACCTAATGAAAAAATGCAAGGCAAACGAAGCTGCTAGGAAAAGAGTGGTGATAAGGTACAGTGAACGAGCCCATTCTGTTTGAAGGGTGAAACTGTTTCAGTCTGTTTGACGCGTGAAACATAGGCGCCTCCAATGGAACATCGTACTGGAATTACGTTCAAATCGAAGTAATAAGAACTTGTTATGTACCCAATTGAAATTTCTAGCGGTGTGGCATTAACAACCTCGTTAGCCTGCCAAATGTTATTTATATTCTTTTGCTTTCAGGCTGCAAGCGGCGAGACACAAACTGTAAAATCACCTCCTAACGACTTGTCTCAAGATGAGAACATAGATCAGGTAGATCCAAAACCACTTTGTTATCTTTCTGAAAACTTCGTGCTGGGAATTAATATATCATAGGTAACTGAGCCTCCAATGTTGCATTTACAAAAGAAATTCCCTACACGTTGCTGTCCTTTAAATTTGATTAATTTTGGCTTTAGGAGGCAATCGACTATGGAGCAGCTGCTTCGTTTGGTATGGACCCACTTCATGTCAAGGAAAATGACGGGGTACACATATCTGTCCAGGTATGCACATATCTATAACCCCATGCATTAAATTACTTTTCAATACAAGTTGTTGTTTTCACGATGCTTTTGCTTGCACATG
Source organism: Pachyseris speciosa (assembly GCA_016490735.1). Lineage (NCBI taxonomy): Eukaryota > Metazoa > Cnidaria > Anthozoa > Scleractinia > Pachyseridae > Pachyseris > Pachyseris speciosa. The sequence goes on along the minus strand of JAEMWC010001172.1, from coordinate 167,090 downwards.
AGTGATAGCAAGAAAGTCGTTGGATGCAAAATTAAGTTTGGGGTGTTGCGGAAACCGTTTGGACACATTTCCAGGATGTTATGTTCATCTAGAATCAAGAAAAGCCCCTTTGGGGAGGTTCAATTAAGTATGCATGTATGTATTGTAAGTCTTGCACTTGTCATAGGTGGAAATAGGCCTGATTTGCCACCTCCGACCTATCACAAATTCTCCACCTTACAAACGTCCCGTAGTCAGAGAGAGCTCAGCACTGAAAGGCCTTTGGGAAACTTCCGTGAGTTCTAATTGGTCTATGATTTTCAAGTCAACCGTCGTGCAGTCGTAGCTCACGAAAGTTACTTCGTGTTGAAAAAGACAACTTAAGCAAGAACTAATTAAACTGTTTTTAGAGCGCTTTTCAATCGAGTGTCGTAAAACCAAAACCAAAGCAATTACTCTGACCAATCACAACAGAAGTAAGCAGTGCAATGAGCCAATCAGAATACGAAGCAATTACATGTAGCCGGCGTAAAGCGCGGGAAAATACGCGCGTGCAAGACGCGATTGGTTTTGGTTTTGTTTCTCATTGGTTGAGAAAGTGGCGCGAGATTTCCTGGCCAATCACAGAGCGAAGCAATGCAAAACCAAAGCAAAACCAGAATTACTTTCGACACTCAATTGAAAACCGCTCTAATCTCTAAGGATACAAGGAATAGGAGGCAAACCGCACCAGTTGTTATTGATCTTTCTCAAGAAGAACAGACAGCTCAGGTGAATAATGTGCCAAAGAGATGAAGAGATGAATTTAAAATGGAGGTTTGATCATGAGTAGAAAATGAGCAGTGTAAAAAGTGCTTTTTCTTCCAGGCTAGAGCAACCGCGAAGAGAAAAGCGGGCCCACCACAATATTCATTGACCTTTCTTCCAGTGGAGAACAAATCACCCAGGTAAGTCGTACATAACTGACAAAACAACAACAACAACGATTTGATAATAACCGTACATCCAGGCAAGTACAAGACTTTTTGGATGCACAGAGGTAGTGGCCAACTCGAAAGCCTTGCTCCTTTGGCCACTACGCACCTCTCCCCTAGAAGGTAAAATCACATAATATAATGTTCTGCTTGTTTATTATTTATTTATTTCTATTGTAAACATTTGTATTTCAGCCAAATAAGTGTGAATAAAATTGAATTGAATTGAATTGATGTCGTGGCTACTGGAATGGCACATAGTGGGCAGGTGCGCCAAAAACAACCTTACATTTCCTCGCTTCGGGCGAAAATCGCTCCGTGTTAAGTTTTCAGTTTCCATGTCAGTAGGACCTTGTGATTATCAAGTGGCTACTGAGTGATGAAGAACCCAATAAAATTATAATTAAGTAGACACCTTAAACTGGGCATGGGTGTGAAAAAAGACAAGCCGACATTATTGATAACTTGGAGGAAAAATCTGCACCAGTATCGACACCAAGTTTTAGTAATTTTTACTGGCTTTGTAGAACGTCAGAAAGTGTGTGATATGCCAAATGCAAACACAACACTCGTATTAAGAACAAGCTCGTATTTTGGTATAAATGATGTCATTGTAACAAAATCGTTATTTCTAGGTTACGCCTACCAAGAGAAAACCTGGCTCACCACCGCATTCTATCGACCTTTCTTCCTCTGAAGAGGAAACCACTGAGGTAGGTCGCACGAATGATATAGTTTCCGCGGCATCTTTAGGTTAGCTGTAGAGTCTTTCTTTCAGAGATACTGGCAAGGTTTTTAAAAAAATAACCTTCCGTTGAGCGAATGACATTAATTTAGTTCACACATGGGTAAGTACTGATCTACCGGAGACAAATTCCCGGACTCGATGTCATATGTGGGTTGAGTTTGCTGTTGGTTCTCTTCTCTGCTCCAAGAGGTTTTTGATGGGATTCTTCAATTTTCCCCTCTCTTCAAAAACCACCACTTTTAAATTCCCATTCGATCCGGAATGCTCGAACGTTCAATACATGAGCTCCGGCTCGAGAGATTGGGCAACCACTCCCTACGCTATCCAGCTTAAATAAATCCTGAATTGATTTGATTTTGATTTGATTCTTTTGCCGTGCGATTCGATAAACAAGTAAACAAAAGCCCGCCTAAAAACCGAATCTTATTGCCTGATTACTTTGAAATTGTTAGCCTGCTACATATCTGAGCAAACGCCAAATATAACGATGCTTTTTTTTCTCTTTTAGAAAGAAAAATACTTGGAGACTAAGACACAAGTATCCACCCTTTGTTGTACAATAATGACACACACCTGCCTATCTTTGAATGTGGTAAAAAAGGAAGATACACCATCAGAGAAGCGATAAAAATTCTCTTGAGTGAACAACCACAAGAATCGAAATGCACCAAGATCCCCTTGAAAACAAGGAAAAACCTATCCTTTCTTGTTGATGTCGCAAAATACAAATGCTGGCAAGACGTTAAAAGTGACATGAATGGCATCTATTCTGACACGTTGCGCATTTGTACGTGGACGGTGGTAGTTGACGAAGAAAATAACGTGGAGACTCTCGAAAAGTTGAAGACCGAATTGAAAACCGATAGAGCATTCCATGTCTACACAAATTCAATGCGGAATAAGGCGGGCTTGTGTCGTTCAATCTTCTTGCTAAGAGGACGAGATGGAGAAATTGTAAATTTCACTATCCTGCTTCAGTATACAATGGCGAAGGAAGGATGTAATGAAGTAGTTTTTGAAGTACCATTGCATGGAAATAGCAAGTGCCATTAAACGAAAGCCTTTCTACCCCACAAAGAAGAGCACTCTGCAAGCCATGAAAGACGAAATGCACTCTAACTCATCTGCCGTGGCCTTTCGCAACGTGTCAGTATCTGCAGGTGGAGCTTTGGGTGCCACAGAGCCAGGGGAGTTGCCAGGCTCCAAACAACAATTGTACAATCTTAAAATGACGTCGACGAGCTGCTCCAATACGCTAAGCACGCCGAAGAACCAGTCGTGCTCGAACATCACGACGTTCCAGAGGACCTATGGGTATTATCTAAACCCTACATGACAATGGACTTATCGAGGTTCTGTACCTCTGAAAAATTGAGTTACCCGCTGAGTGTGGACCCAACGTTTAATTTCGGCAAATTTGAGGTCACTCCATTCACATAAAAACCTGTTCCTGACCTGCAAACGAACTGGTGGTGCCCCATCGTTTCTAGGACCAACAGCTATTCATTACAGCAAACACAAGAGTGTATATAAGAAGATCGTTCATGCTGTCGCCAATTCCAGTCCCAATCTTGCCCAGAAAGGAAAGGGTTTTATTACAGATGGCGAAGAGTCCCTTTACAGTGCTCTAGGCGAGGTAATGCGGCATGCCACAGGTTTAAGATGTTTCCGACACTTCCAACAGAATTGTCGTGACAAGCTACACAACCTTGGAATTAGAAAGCCTACGGAACAGAAATTCTTTATAGAAACCATCTTTGGAAGTGCAACGTCCCGAGGTATTTTAGATGCAGATCAGAAATCTGACCTTAAAGCACACATGATGGCAGCGAAAGAACCGTTAGACGCCGAGGAGGTAAAGCTGACCGGAAAAGAAACGCCTGAATTTTAGAGCTACCTGCAAAGTCATAAGAAAATGATAAAGAAATGCATGATTGCGACTGCAAGAAAGAAAGCAGGGATGGCTACTGACAAGTCGGGGAAACCCCTGAAGAGCTACACGAACCAGTCAGAAAGCGTGAACAACAAGTTGACCCGACAGAAAGAGGCTATAGCAAAGAATGATAAGAGCAAAGTGGATATGACGAAGTTACAACTTACGAAGGATGTGTGGGAGAAGTCTTGAAGGAACACTTCGACTTCCTGAAAAAATCGCCAAGGCGCAAAGCTCCGTTGAAAGGTGACCTTCTCGAGCCTGCAACAGCAGCTCAAGGGAAGAAAGGTGGCAGCCACAGGAACCCATTGCGACCAAGCAGGCAGGCCACGGAGGAAACGCCTCAGACAACCAGTGGACGTCCCTTTACCGAAGTACACCACAACAACAAGCCTTTCGTCGTATGCTTTCTCGACGATGTGCCAAAAGCGCGGGAGTGCAGGCAATGCCGCATCGAATTTCCGCGAAGGCAAAAGATAACACCGTTCGATATTGTCCTATCGCACGAAGAGAAGTGGTTGTATCCATCACCCGATGATCCTTGTTGCAAACTTCCATCGGCAAGACTGACCACAAAATTCTACTACGTCAAGAAATCCTGCATAGAAACCCGTTTTCCATACTTTGATCCATCCTTATTGCAGATTCACACTGAGGCTCATTCACGTTTACAGAAGTCCCACTTCGATCTCCTCGAAGACGAACTTCAATACAATCCATGAAGTTGGTCATAGAGAGGTGTAGCAACTGATAGGAAGTTTAAGCATAGCCGTTTTTGAGCGACCAACGTCAACCGGAAGAGAGGTATTTTCTCTTTTTACTTGTCTTGGTGCTACCAGATTTGCATTACTAAGTGTCTTTACTCTAATAGAGACGATTTATTTGAAAATATGTGGACAACCACTGCTTAAATATGAGAAATGCCCACTTCCGGTTGACGTACGTCGCTCAAAAACGGCTTTGCTTAAACTCCCTATTTACGTTATACCATTCTCGTATCGCTGGCACAAAGGAATTTTTCTAGTTGCGAGATTGATACCAAATTCATTTTCTCGGTTATGGTTGATATAGCCTCTGCACATCCTCCTTCAGGCTGTGGATTACATGTTTCAGAAGAAATGATAAAGACCAAGCAGCAAATCTTGGTTGTTCCTCTCCTTTTCCATATACGGTAAACTTGCGAAATCGTTTTCATATTGTGTCGAACAATTTAGTCATTTCAACATGTCTTTTCCACCTCGGCCGAGGTTCAGCGTTATCTTTCCCATTTTGCTTTCAAATAAGCACTTAATTATCGCGACGTGAAAAAAACGAGCTCAGGAACGCCTTTAAAAAAATTTAAAGCCCCAACAAATAATTACTAAGTTCCATCAGAACCAACACGTTAATGAAAACATATAGACGTTATTCATAAATGGCTGCCAATTCATTATTCTTTTGTCCTTGTGCAAATTAGCCTACCAAACCTCGTTACCATGTGCTAAATTAAAAAGAATTCCTGCACTAATATGAGGCTTGGTAGGCTAATTTGCACAATAACAAAGGAAAAATAAAGCAGCCGCCATTTATGAATAAGGTCTATTAAGTAGACTGAAATAGCTTGAAATAATAGCATTGTTCAAGTTAAAGGTTTTTTTTTAAAATAACCAGTGATATGATAATAGCATTGTTTAAAAGCATTGTTCAAGTTAAAAGTTTTGTAAAATAACCAGTGATACATAGTTGATTTTGACAACAAAAGCGGGAAGTAATACGACAATACGTTGTTGTAGGAATTGGTGGCTGCATGGGGGGATGTTGACAAAGTCATTGGTCTTAAATCATCAAAAACACAATTAAAATAGTTTTATTGATTGGAACATTTAAACCAAGCGTTCAAAGAAGTTACCATTAACTACGCTGTTGTGCAAGTCGTCGTATCGTTGGAAATGATTATGATGACAACAACGACAACGATTATGTGTTACCCACATAAGAAGGACTAAAATCCACTTCAAGCAAGAGATGAGACAAGAATCCCGCGACTTGTATTGAGTTCATTGGGGGTTCATAAGTGGTGCATAGATTGTAGATATTAATTAGTCAACATTGACCTCACATTCGGTTGATTCTCATATTCGAAATTATCGTTTTAAATAGCTCTATTGAAACAATAAAGTGGCGTTCATGTTATTTCTAATTGCACTCCACCTACTCCGACAATCAAATCCAACTACAAACGATTTATCAATTAAGATGCGTTACAAGTATGATCTTCTAAATCACACTAATTAACAAAATACTTATTTGTTTTTAACAGCCCCTTTATCTGAAAGAAATTGGGTTATTTTGTATACGAAGCCTTACGAGAAAGAGGTTATCAATAACCGCATTAAATATAAGGTTTTTTTATTTGACAATTACCATATGTAAAAGGATTCAATAAAGTTGTTGTTTTGTTATGTTGTTGGGTCTGTCTGACATTTCACCTTAATGGACAACGAAAATTAATGTACTCAAGTTTCTTTTTCTGTTCAAATTATACAGTTTTGCGAGAGGTCTGAGTTTTTCCGGGTTTTTTTTCCTTTCTTTCATTTGCATATTTATTTATTTAATTTTTTTTTGTTGGGGGTGGGGGGAGGCGCTCCAACTTTTATAGGTCTTGTGTTCTGATCACAGAGCCGAGACGACAAAGGTGAAGTGTTTGTTATCTGCGATAAACGGAGGGTGTAACATTTCAGCGTACTGAACGGCGATAATTCATTTTGCCCACGTTTATTTGACTTTGAAAATTTGTATAGTTTTGAGGGGGTCTGAGTTTTCCAGATTGGGGGGGTCTGAGTTTTCTAGGTCTTGTGCTCCGGAGCCGATTATAATAACATGGGACGACAAAGGTGAAGTGTTTGTTATCTGCAATAAATAGAGGGTGTAACATTTCAGCGTACTGAACGGCGATAATTCATTTTGCCCACGTTTATTTGACTTTGAAAATTTGTATAGTTTTGAGGGGGTCTGAGTTTTCCAGATTGGGGGGTCTGAGTTTTTTAGGTCTTTGTGCTCCGGAGCCGATTATAATAACATGGGACGACAAAGGTGAAGTGTTTGTTATCTGCGATAAATAGAGGGTGTAACATTTCAGCGTACTGAACGGCGATAATTCATTTTGCCCACGTTTATTTGACTTTGAAAATTTGTATAGTTTTGAGGGGGTCTGAGTTTTCTAGATTGGGGGGGGGGGTGGTCTGAGTGTCGCGATAGTAACCATCAAAACTCCACAGTAATAGGCGAGTACAAAAAACAGACTTTAATTCTAAATCAGCAACAACCGTGACAGCCAAATCAATACGAGCCTCCTGGCAATATGGCACCCGTAAGTCACTCGATATGGTTACGCAATCATACAACGTAAAACTCGTGATTGAGAGCACGTGGCAGAGTAACGCAACATCGCGACATCTCCCTCTTTATATAAGATTACTATCCTAAACAGAAACAAACAAATAAAAAAAAGGGGTTCAAACGCTCAGTGTTCATGTGAGTCTCAGTACATTTGGTAATCCTGATGCCAAACAGGTGGTAGCCTTCTGCGGTCTGATCGGCGCGGATGCATCTCCAGTGGCTCTTTCTCCGGTCCTGTGTCAGCGTCCGGTGGTTGAAACTCGGTTCCGGTTGCGGTTACAGGGTGGGGCCTTGGATCCGAAAGGGCAGGCCCAGTCTCCGCTTCTGTAGAGGTTAATGGGACGCCGTACTCGAACTTTGCTGCCCACACATGAAAATCTCCTGATTCACCCATCTTGCAAGGACACCGCCGCCAAACTATCCGATCGTAAGTCAAGACAAGTGTGCCAGTACAACAAGAAGTGTCGCCCATTAGAACCGTTGAATGTGGTCAGACTATCCGAATGAGACTACCTGGGAGGCAGGAATGGACCCTGAAGACTTGCACCCGAGTTCTGAAGAATAGGTCGTATGAAGTAGAAGTATGCGGTAGGCACTACCGTCGCAACCGTCGACAATTGCGACTGACGCCTGAAATGCCCCTTCGTGAGCCTGAGCAACTGGAATTCAATCAAAACTCTGCACCGGCGATGTTCCAATGCCTTCTGTTGGGGTGTTACGCCAATCTAGGACGGCTAACAGGGGATCCTGCCCATCTGCTTTCGCTTTCTTCATTAAGCTCTTGCGAGTCTTCACCGCGTTTTCAGCACGACCATTTGACTGGGGGTAGTAGGAACTCGAAGTCCGAAGCTCAAATTGCCACTCCTTCGCAAATCCGCTGAATGCCGATGATGTAAACTGAGTTCCGTTATCACGTCTGGTATCCCATGTCGCGAAAACTGGACTTTGCATGCAGTAATGATTCTCATAGACGTAGCCTCTTTAACTTCCTGGATTTCGAAGAAACCGCTCCAGTAATCCACTAGAATTAAAAATTGTTGCTGTCCCAGTTCAAACATGTCTGCACCAAGAATCGACCATGGCCGAGGTGGGACTGGATAAGGTTGCATGGGCTGGCGGCATTGGTCTGGCTTTTGGGCTTGGCAGATGGAACACTTGGTAATGAAATCCCTTACTTCGGCATTCATGAGGGGCCAATATAGTACTTCTCTGGCGCGACGCAGACATCCTTCGATGCCAATGTGCAATCTGTGAATTTGTTTCAACATTTCTTTCCTCATGGATGTAGGTACTACCAGCCGTTCGCCCAGGAAGACTAGTCCGTTGTCTTCTACCAATTCGCTTCTCTTGTCATAGTACGGTGTTAACTCGCGGTTACACTGTTTCTTTGAGGGTGCCCATCCACTTCTTATGGTTGCGATAAGACTTTGCAAGACCGGATCTTTTGCTGTCTCCAATCTGAACTCGGCAATCCTGTGCGGTGCAATGGCGAGGTTTTCCGAGTGGTCAATCGTTTCAAGCGCGCAGACCAGACCTGTGTCATGCCGGGATGACTCGGTTGTGTTTCGGTACGCTCGACTAAGAGCATCAGATATCCACATTAGTTCCCCTTTTTTGTATTGCACATCCAAAGTATAATTCTGAAGGGCCATTAACATCCGCTGGAGTCTCTTTGGTGACTTGTGAATTGGTTTGCTAAAAACCGCTTTCAGTGGTTCGTGGTCGGACTCGATGTGGACAACTTCGCGTCCAAGTATGTACTGATCGAACTTGTTAGTTAGTTAGTTGACCACATCGACCTTAAGAGGTTTCTTGGCATGGTCAATTATTTGGCCAAATTCTTGCCTCTTTTGTGCGACATGACTCAACCGTTGCGAAGACTCGAAGACAAGGAAGTGGAGTGGTGCTGGGCATAACGAGTTCCCGTGTCAGTAAGCGCCCTGGAGGCATAGGCGATGGGCTGTCCGTTCTGCATTAGTACAGCACCCAGACCAGTCTCGATGTGGACAACTTCGCGTCCAAGTATGTACTGATCGAACTTGTTAGTTGACCACACAATTGCTAGTAGACCAGTCTCGCTGGCGTCGCATTGGATTGTGACATCTTCCTTGATATCGTAGTACTTCAGGACAGGGGCTTCGGCCAAGTACTGTTTTACTGTGGTGAACGCTTTCTGGTGCTGCAGTAATCAGCACCACTCCACTTCCTTGTCTTCGAGTCTTCGCAACGGTTGAGTCATGTCGCACAAAGGAGGCAAGAATTTGGCCAAATAATTGACCAAGAAACCTCTTAAGGTCTTTAACATCGGTGGGCGGTGGCATAGCTAAAATGGCTTCCACTTTGGCAGGGTCAGCCTTCAGGCCCTCAGGAGTTAGGAGATGTCCCATAAACCGCACTTCGGTTTGTGCTCGTTTCATCTTGTCTTTGTTGAGCTTCAGATTCCACTTCCGACATTTCTGAAAGAAAGCACGTTCATGCCTTTCGAGGCTGGTGTTGATCTCCTCGTCGGACTCACCAAAACCAGCTATTAGAAAATCATCCGCGATGACTTCAACACCCTCTAGGTCTTCTACAAATTCATGCATACGTCGCTGCCAAACTTCAGGGGCACTAGAGATGCCAAATGGCATGCGCGTCCACCGATATCGTCCAAAGGGCGAGTTGAAGGTTGTCAGGTAACTTGAGGCATCGTCTAAAACAATTTGGTGGAAACCATCCTTCGCGTCGCAGAGAGTAAACTTCTTGGCACCTGCTAGTCGGGTGGCAACTTCTTCGATGGTGGGCAGCTGATAATGTTCTCGACGAATTGCGCGGTTAAGGTCCCTCGGATCAATGCAAATGCGGACCTTGTTGGGCTTCACAATGGCCAGCGTGCTCGATACCCACTCGGTCGGCTCAGTGACTGGCACAATTACTTTGCGATCAACCAGTTCGTCTAGCTTGGTTTTGATGCGAGGTCGCAAGGCTACTGGCACTCGTCTCGGGACGTGAACCACGGGTGGTACAGTTTCGTCTACTACGATCTTGTACTGAATTTCCGGGCAGGGCGCCTAATCCCTCAAATACATCGCAGTTGTGCAGGCTCACAAATCCCAGAGTAATGCTTGTGTTTAATGACAGGATCGGCTGGTAGTCACCATCGATAATGTTGAATTCGAATGAGTTACGCTTTCCACCAGACCAGACGGGGAGATTTGCTTTGCCAGTAATTCTGCGATGTTCTCCTGTGTACGAGACAATCTCTTTGTTGCAGGGTTAAACTCGCTGTAGGTGTGTGTCCCCTGTGATTTGCTTGTATATTCCTGCTAGGAGAATGTCACACTGAGATCCAGTGTCTATTTGAAACTGGACTTCGGACTTAGGGTCTGGCATTAAAATTTGGAGCTTGATCACAGCCATCCGTGCCTGGGGTTTGTCCTTCTCAGTAAGGGAACTTATGTAGTACGGGTCCTCTTCGGTGTCGGGAAATGAAGTAATAGTTGAGACTCTAGGCTTCCTTCCTAGTGACTGCGCGCGACATTTTTGAGCAAAGTGATTCATGTTTCCACAATGGAAACATGTTCTTCCATATGCGGGACAATTTCGTCCGTGAAACATTCCTCAATTTCCACATTCCTTAGTCGCTCTTCTTGTAGACGGCTTGATAGATTTTTCGTCTTCAACTTGAACCGCGGGACCGAATTTCTTCAGAGCGTTGACCAATGTGTCTCCTCCAGACATCGGTTTCACTTGCTGTTGGGTCTGTTCCGAGGATTTGATTATGTCAACCGCTTGCTGTAAAGATAAATCGTTCAAACGTAGAAGGCGCTCACGCACGCGATCGTCACGTATGCCTAACACGAGGCGGTCACGCAAGATTTCATCCGGGGTGATAGTATCATGAGCACAGTTTCTGGCGATCGTTCGCAATTCTGTAAGATAAGCAGAAACATTTTCGCCGGGTTCTTGGTTTCTATTGTTAAAATGGTAACGTTCGTAGATTACCTGCGTTCTGGGGGTGCAAAACTGATCGAACTTTTGCAGAACCAAAGCGATGTCATCTTGGTTTTCTCCCTCGTTCCAAGTGAATGTGTCATGAGCTTTAACGCCGTCCTTGCCGATGACGCTCAGTAGAGTAGACACCCGGACGATACCTTCCTGTTTGTTTACGCCAGTTGCAATTTCGTATCGTTTCGAAGCATGTTTCCATGTTCTCCACGACGATGCCAAATTGTCATCAAAGGTTAGCGCTTTCGGTGGGGGCAAGTTTGATGGTGGCATAAAAGTTTGCCCTTGAACAGCTTGCGCAGCTGCTTGTCCGCCTTGTTCTGTAACCGACATTCTTTAGGCGTGAGTTAATCCCACTTCTGACACCATGTCGCGATAAGTAACCATCAAAACTCCACAGTAATAGGCGAGTACAAAAACAGACTTAAATTCTAAATCAGCAACAACCGTGCCAGCCAAATCAATACGATCCTCCTGGCAATATGACACCCGTAAGTCACTCGATATGGTTACGCAATCATACAACATAAAACTCGTGATTGAGAGCACGTGGCAGAGTAACGCAACATCGCGACACTGAGTTTTCTAGATCTTTGTGCTCCGGAGCCGATTATAATAACATGGGACGACAAAGGTGAAGTGTTTGTTATCTGCGATAAATAGAGGGTGTAACATTTCAGCGTACTGAACAGCGATAATTCATTTTGCCCACGTTTATTTGACGGCGGGGCGGGGGCTTTGAAAATTTGTATAGTTTTGAGGGGGTCTGAGTTTTCTAGGTCTTGTGCTCCGGAGCCGATTATAATAACATGGAACGACAAAGGTGAAGTGTTTGTTATCTGCGATAAATAGAGGGTGTAACATTTCAGCGTACTGAACGGCGATAATTCATTTTGCCCACGTTTATTTAGCCTCCTTCGCAGACGTCTTTGGGCTCGTTACGCGTTCCTTGTCCACGAACGTCTGCTGAACTGAACTGCCACTTCTGTTCGTCGGCGGTTAGCCTTTGTTTTGAAGAAACCAATAACGAGCTGCGTAAGAATGGAAATCGACACCCGATTCACGTGCGTCGTCTGTGAAAATAATCCAGGGGTCGAAGTCCTACTTTCCATAAATTGGAAAACAAACTATGATTGGCTAACCGCTGCGAACGGAAGTGGTAGTTCAGTTCAGCACACGTTCGTGGGCAAGGAACGCGTGACGAGCCCAAAGACGTCTACGAAGGAAGCTTTTGAGGGGGTCTGAGTTTTCCAGATTGGGGGGGGGTCTGAGTTTTCTAGGTCTGAGGTCTAAGGTCTGAGTTTTCTAGGTCTGAGTTTTCCAGACACCCATGGGGCTGTGCGGAAATCTTGCCAACAACTTTGTATGATAAGCCCCGAAGGCCGTTGAGTACGACATACGGGGTCTTAAAGGTCCAGTACGTACAGGTGTCTCTTTTAGTGTATGGGTCAAGGCTTTTACCCCATTGAAAGCCCAGCCATTGAAGACTTTTACCAACGTCGTAGTCGTATGAGCCTTGGTATTCAATAAACGTGGATGCGTCTGCATGAAATCCGAGGAGGCAGGAGGCCCTTTTCTACCCTTGACTGATAGGCCAATGAAGGCGCCTTCTGAAACAAGCAATGAAAACGTAAAGCTTGTGGGATGTGGCTGGAGTGACAAGGATACTTCACAAATTAATGTGATCAAGTAAGCTGAAGCCACTCAGAAGGCACTAAGGCCACAAGGTAGCGGGCATTACCCCTTAAATCTACCAAAGCAACGATTTAGCCCAAGCATTAGCAGCCATGGACAGCTGTTTCGGCCTTGTTAGGCCTCATCAGCATGGCATAGCTAATACTCAGGCTCAAGTACCCACATATCAATAAAACAAGCAATGAAAACGTAAAGCTTGTGGGATGTGGCTGGAGTGACAAGGATACTTCACAAATTAATTGGGCTCAATCTTTGCTTTGGTAGATTTAAGGGGTAATGCCCGCTACCTTGTGGCCTTAGTGCCTTTTGAGTGGTTTCAGTTTACTTGATCACATTAATTTGTGAAGTATCCTAGCCTTCTGAAACAGCCGTGGAAGGCGCGTTGCGTTCGATGACGTATGACATGATGACTTTTAGATTGTTGCGGAAACATTGTTTCCCTGGAATATGCTGCTCAGGTGGCTAAACCAGGAAACATTGTTTCGGAAGCAAAATTTTCGTCCGGGAAGCAAAAATGTTTTTGACCTGATTCAAAAACATTTCTTTGCGTCCGAGAAGTAAGATTTGCGTCCGCAACAATGTTTCCCGAGCGGCCAAACTGGGAAACATTTGCGTCCGCGAAACGTTTCCGCAACAATGTTTTCAAGTTTAGCCAGGCCCGTACACTTACAACAGCAGCAAATCTTTACCAGATTTCTTCTTCAGGTTCGTCCACAACAACTAACCCAAACTCTTTGGGTATCCCCAGTCTCCGCCTTTCGTCAGATTTGTCCGCGTTGGTCCCAGTGTTTTCAGGAATGTAAACCGGGAAAATAACGCAGTTGCCATACAACAAATTCGCAGGAATTTTGTAGCTATACTGTGAAATGAAGTCCCAAAGCTCGCTTGTTTTCGTGGTAGCTGTGTTCGTTTTTGACAAGTTTTGTCTTCATATAACGGTAGGTCTTTCTTTGATTGTTTTTTTGGGCAAGATGTTGGGAGTCGAAGTGTGCAAGCGATGTGCAAGGTTTCTTCGATCGAAATCTTGGAGAACTTTGTCGCAAAGAACTTGAGCCATTATATACTTGATTGAAATCAACGATTCTCGTTTTCTGTACATTTCTCTTCACTGACATTAATCATTTATTTTATACATAAGGTTTTATACATAAGGTATTAGTCATTACGTGCAAGCTAAATAAAGTAATTAAGCCCTTGTTGCAAACAGTTGTCGTTTCCGAAATCAGGTGAATGCTCACTCATGTTTGATCGCTGGCATAACCGACCCAAATGACTTTTAGCTGATTTGGACCAAAAAAAGAAAAAGGCGCTAAAAGTCATTTGGGTCGGTTATGACCCCAGCCCTTCAACTAGGCTCACACAATTTGAAATTACCAGAACTATTCAACAACAACAACTTTATGACACGTTCTTTACAATAAAACCAAGAATTCCCCAAGAATTATGTGACACAGAATCACTGTCAGTTATTATTGAGACATCAAAAAAATTGAAGATGATATTTAGTCTATGCAGTTCCAGTTTTACTGTAAATATCATAGATTTTGTAAATGTGTAGCTGTAATGGGACAACTATATATTTTACAACAATATTAAGCTCCAGTTACATTAGTCTGTGGAGAGCCAATCAGAGTTGAGTATTTGTTACAGAGATCATAATGGTTAAAGTCATAAATAATAACTCGACAAAGCATGCATATCCAATAGTTTTGAGAAGTGATGACATGGGTACCATGATCAGAGCTTGAACCAAAACCTGGACAATTTTAATAGTAAGTGACCTCTCTATTCATGGGTGGATTCCCATGATGCCCCACTAACAGAGCTGTCAACTCCATCATGTTGGGTACATCTGTGATAAAAAGTGATTATGATGATTATTGTTATTGAATCAGTGACCATGTGTGTGTAACTACCCTGTATAAAGGCCTGGCTAAACTAGGGAACATTGTTGAGGCCCTGCCAGGGTAAATTCCAACAAGCGACATGGCCCAAAAAGTAGGGACAGTGGGAAATGTCGCTTGTCAGAATTTACCCTGGCAGGGCCTCAACAAAGTTTCCTAGTTTAGCCAGCCCTTAAGACCTTGCCATATTTGACAAATCCTTCCTGAAAATTTAGTTGACTTCACAGAATGTAATCTCAAAATTTCAGGGATTTGATGAATATGAAGCTGACTCTATACATCACAGGTCTCGAAGAAATGTATTTGCAATGTCTGGTAGGTAACAAAATTTTATGAAAAATGTAAAAAAAAACCCCACAATATATGACAAAACTACTTGTCATGACCAAAACTGGCCACTTGGAGGCAGGATGGCCAAACGGTTAGGGTGCTGGATTTCAATGTGGTTGCCCTGGGTTCAAATCCCGCTCTGGCTACTAGCTAGTGTTGTTCTGGGTAGTCCGTGGTTCAACTCCTTGGCCATCCTTGTAAATAGCCAACTGGTTTGCCTCTGGCTAGTTGGGATTCTTATCATGTTATGTTTATTTGAATTATTTGTTTCTGCTCGCATAGACTGTAAATCACATTTGATCATATATATATATATATATATATATATATATATATAGTACAGTTTAAGGTAGGGAGGGGTAATTAAGTGACTGAGCCACATTTTCACTTAATTACTTAGTTGTGTTGATTTCTGTTCCCAAATTAACCTTGTCTATAATATATATATATATATATATATGTCTATATATATATATATATATATATATGTTAATTTGCACTATAGAAATATTAATGATTATTAAATATTAATTATTAAGTTTTTGTTGCTCATCAGTATTACCAAAATAACTTCTCCTACCCTCCACCCCACCCCTCCCCCGCCAGTTCTTTCAAGTTATATGAGACTGAATTTTAAGACACTTTTTACCTGAAAATAGAAAAACACCTTGAAAAAGCTCCTTTAACACTGTTTTATCCTTAATTAGTATAAATCTACTAGAGTTCTATCATGAATGCGCTCTCTGATTGGCTACAGAATAGATAGTGAGTAGCGGTTGTCAGCAAAATGGCTGCCACTTCTTCGCATTTTCAAAGTGCTTGTGAGGAGAATTTAGATAATTTACTTGTTTAGTTTTGAGCGACTAGTAGATTTATACTTTAGATTATTCGTTCTTGATTTCTATGCATGATAGAAATCTCGAGCTCATAATCTAATTGTTAAATATCAAAAACTAAATGAAAGATGATTTTTTCAGACAAAGCTCAACCATCTCAGGAGTACCCTGTTATACTGTTTTCTGGTGAGGATTATGACAGCGTTTCCAACAGTGGTTATTACACCCCACTGAAAGAAAACGAGTTCATTGTGTGGGGCAGGACAGTTACTGATGAGAAGCGAGAACACCGCTATCGCTCGATGATCGTCATGCCTGGAAGGACGCTCAAGTTTAAAGGTAAAGTATGTCATGTAATATACATGGTATCAAGCATGATAAAGTAGAACTTGCTTTCTAAATGTCAATTAAAATGTTACAGGTTTTTTGGTGAAACCATCAAAATGCAGAGATATAGGTTGTCTTTCAGTATAGCACCACAACCAATTAAGTAAATGATTGATTGATTGATTTCAAGATTGATTAATTGGTTGGTTGGTTCATTTGATTGACAACTGAATGACCTGGGACTTGGGACTTGGGACTTGGAGGAGTTCCAACACCCGGCAGATAGCCTGACTTTTAGCTTCTTTTTATTTATTGTGGTCTCATCCACTCAGAAGCCCTTCAAGCTAATTATCCAGCCAGGCTGACCACATGCTGGCAGAAATAGACCACCACTCCGGGGACCATGTGCCCTACTCTTTTTGTTATTAAATACAAGTGTTGTGAGACGGGACCTACGGTTTATCGTCCTTATACAAGAAGACTAGAAAGTCTATCTGTTTATAGATGACATTACAAATGCAGCACTTTCTCCTTAATTATTTGAAGACCCTGAGTGTTGGTCTGGCTGGGGTCTGAACTTGTGACCTCCCGCACGGTAGTCCAGTCGACAGTTTGATTGATTTGAGTGATTTACTGCAATGACTGATTGATTGATTTGGTTACTTGTTTGATCAATTGATTGATTGGTTCACAGCTGCCTTTTCAAGCGGAAACAAATTTATCTCTTCCATCAGCAACATTACAAACATATCTGACATCCACTTGTGGATGTTTGACAACCAAGATGTTGGTGGCTCATCAGGGATCTGGTACACACAGTGGTTGCATTGGGAGATGGATTTCTCTGTAAAGGTGGAGCCCTGTCCAAACTGCACACTCCCTGACTGTGGTGGAAAAACCTGTTATTTGGTACCTGTGCTGTGGATGGTGACTGCCAGTGCTTAAAGGGGTATTCAGGATCAAACTGTGAAACAAGTAAGGAGTGGGCCATATTTCTCGTCCCTCAAGTTTTCGCTCCATACTGTGCAGCCTTGACAAAACGAGTGATAGGTTAACGATTCTGATTAACTTTTTCAAACAATTCAAATAAACGGAAGTAAAACAGAACTCTTGCAAACTCATACACGGAGCTGAACCCTAAGTATGTGCAGTTCAGCCGGAAGTCTGATATTTTCGGACTTCAAATTGGATCTTTCCAGGGTCGCTCGTTTCCTGAGCGCTGGTTAAGGGAAACAAAGACCCTGTTTACGAGGTTGGGAGTGGGCAACACTGCCTCACTTTACTGACTCTTGCTTACCATGCACTGTAATATTTTATGAGTTCACCATCTCCACCTCTTTTCTGGATGACAAACAATGATATCTACTGGTCTCCAATAGCTCCCTGTGGAATGTCAAATTGTTTTTAAGATATCATTACTTACTTTTAAGGCCCTTAATAATCTGGCTCCGTGCTATATCTGTGATATGCTGAAAATTTATGTTCCTGGTAGGCATCTGTGTCTGCTCTTCCAGTGTCTTCTCTTAAAACATATCTTTTTAAACATCTTTTTTTTATCCTAGTGAATAATCAGTTAAGTAAATTGCTTTAGAACTTTCAGCGCTACAAAAATATCACTATCATTATTATTATTATTATTATTATTATTATTATTATTATTATTATTACTATTATTATTAGAGCGGTTTTCAATTGAGTGTCGAAAGTAATTATGGTTTTGCTTTGGTTTTGTATTGCTTCGCTCTGTGATTGGCCAAGAAAACTCGTGCCATTTTCTCAACCAATGAAAAGCAAAACCAAAACCAATCGCGACTTGCACGCACGTATTTTCCTGCGCTTTGCGCCGGGTACATGTAATTGCTTCGTATTCTGATTGGCTCATTGCAGAGTAATTGCTTTGGTTATGGTTTTACGACACTCAACTGAAAACTGCTCTATTATTATTATTATTATTATTATTATTATTATTATTATTATTATTATTATTATTATTATTCAAGGCAGTCGTAAAAAACACCTGGGCAAAACAGCTGATAGAAATCTTGAGCTTTCAGCCTTTTTTCTGCTAGTCTATGACTGTTACTTTTAAGTACAAGGACTGCACTTGTTACTTTTGATATCGTTAATTCTGTTTGTTGATCACTCTTTTTTTGTTATACTGTACAGGACCAAATGATACTGACAACTACCCATCCATTCAGTACCCACTCATTTTATTCCCAAACAACTTCTTCACTGGAACACCCAAGAAAGTTGCACCTGATACGTTTGAAGTGTTTGCCCGAAACAGTCAGAGTCAGCTGGTGTACACATACCGATCCATGCGTGTTCTCTTCAGAAGGAAGATCACCTTCTCTCGTGTTGACCATAATGTAGTTAAGGAGATCCCTGTTGGAGGAGACATTGAAGATATTTCGTCTTTCATGATTATGAATGAAGACGTTGGAGATGATTTGTGGATCAACTTTTCACATACCATCGACCTCAGTTTTACAGTCAAAGTGGAAGATGTTCCTGCCTGCACTAATTGTAGTAATATTGGTGGTTCTTGTTTTACTGGTAGCTGTGTGTGTTTTCCTGGATACGGCGGGGTTAACTGTGATGGTTCAGCATAGTGCGACTCAGTAATTTCTGTTTTAAGACTGCACAAACTTAATTCTAAATTTTTAATATTTGCCATTGTAAATACGATTAGATACATCATGCCCTCTTGAAAAAGCACTGCTGAAGATCCGTCACTTACATAGTCTACAGTGTAATTAACAGTGCCCTATTAAGGGCTCCATGAGTGCCTTATTTGGGTGGTCGTACTTCCGGATTTCATCCTCAGACTCAAGACTTTTAAAACCACTTGGTACAGAATCAGAGGTGGATCCATTGGAAAGGACATAGTCCCAAAGTTCATACTCTTCTAGCGATTGTTAAATGTATATTGTACTTTGATTCACCATTTTCTGTTTTTGTTTTCATGGTTAAATGTGCACATAGAGTGCTTTTCAATTGAGTGTCGTAAAACCAAAACCAAAGGTACACAATAGAAGTAAGCAGCAGAATACAGAGCAATTACATGTAGCCGGCAGTAGCCGGCGCAAAGCGCGTGAAAATGTGCGCATGCAAGTCACTATTGGCTTTGATTTTTCTTCTTATTGGTTGAGAAAGTGGCGCAAGTTTTCCTGGCCAATCACAGAGCGAAGCAATGCAAAACCAAAGCAAAACCAGAATTGCTTTCGACACTCAATTGAAAACCGCTCTATTTAGGGTACAGGCAATGCAGTGAAGTAGTAATTTAACATAGCGCTAAGTTTGAAATGCTCTTCAATTGGAAATTGAAAGCAAAATTTATTCATCAGTTCTTCACTGCTTGCATTTCTGTACATATCTCTGTGTCCAGTAACATACTTTCCTGATCGCAAACCATTAGTAGTTTTCAACACTTTGTACGCATGCAAATATCTATCAGAAACTTGGCTGAGTCTCGTAAAGGAGCTATGCCACGAGTTTTTGATATTACCTTAACTAGCTAAAAAAGATATTGGAAGCAAAGACAACCCAAAAGTAATGTTTCAGTTGTGTTCAAATTATTAAGTTTACAAATCTAGCAAAACTATAAATAAGCATCTTTCAGTGGCTGAGTATGGCAAGAATTGAAATGGATTGCAACATGGAAAAATTCGGCAACCTTCCTTTCCCTTTAAGAAAATAGTTTGATATCTTTCTTTTGGTGTTATACATTGGATATGTTGCGCATGAGAATTGAAGGGAAACTATTGTATGTGACGGTCTCTGTGAATGTGTTTTTCATCCCGTTTTTGTTTTTTTGTGTTTTTTTTTTTTCGAAAATGAAGTGTGCAACAGCAAAAAAATACAGGGCAACGTTTTGACAAAATGGAGTCCACCCCTTGTCAGTGAATGGGTTAAAGGGTCTATATTAATTCCAAAACATGAACGTTCTGGATTACATTTGAACTAAGATAAGTTGACAGTATAGAACTATAAGTAAGTTTGAACGCTGTCTGCCAGTGATATCATTTTTCGACTCGGTCAAAAATTTACTATGGTTCAGGTGTTGCTCTCCCTTTACTGCAAGCATAATAGTTTTCTGAACATTTTATATATAGAGCGACTTTGTGCAGTATTTAAGAAAAAAAGATATTTATAGGTACAACGATCTAGTGCACATTGATGTAAATACCCAGGAAAATATACATGTATAATTTCGCTTTTTAAATAAAATTGAGCAGGCTAAGTGATTGTCTTTTTTGGTCTATTTTAGCTTAGCCTGTTACAGGCTCTAAGGTATTTGGGGTAAGCAATAATGAGCAGAGAAAATTTAGCGGGGCTGGGGGAGGTTCAATTTTGTTCCCTCGTTCTTCGCTCATTGTTTCGTGTTTCGCTCTCCACTTGCCCCAAATATCTAACAGCGAAAGAGTGTAGGATTCAGAGAAAATGTTGGGGAACGGGGTACGGTAAGCTTCATATCTTTTGCTTGAAAGTTACAGGAAATCTTTAAAAAGATTTCTTTTTTTCGTTAGTAATTTTTCTTGTCAATTTGGATTGCATGTCAGCCCTTGGGGTGGGGCGGGGTGGGTACTTAACCCATGTTTGGGTATAGGGGTGCTGCTGAGGGTTTGAAACCCTGACCACCCTGTTTAGGACAAAAATAACTTACCCTTACACTGTGTATATGTAGGACAACACCATCTCAAAACTCTGCTGTGGAGAGCAAAGGAGACCTGTCTACTGATGGCACACAAAAAACAATGGCCACATTTTCTTCAAATCTGTTGTTTTAGCTCATGGAAGCCATTTTGTAATGTTCTGGGTTACACTGCCAACTTGAAAAAGTCCGGCCGAGGTTTTCAAGTTCTCCCCTTGCACTTTAGATGCATATGCACTTTAGATAAATATGCTCTATTTTGAGACTATGTCCACTTTAATGTACGACATTTCTAACAACTCTGTTCCTCAAAATATATCTAGACTATTTAGTAAGTCAAATTCGATTCATCCTTATAAAACTAGGTCTTCTTCTTCTGGTAATTTTTACATTCAATATTCGCGTCTTAACCAACAACGTAATTCAACTACACGCTTCGGCGCCAGAGTTTGGAATTGTTTGCCACCCCAAGTACGCCAACTGCCAAAAAGCAATTTAAAAAGAAAGTTCGAGAAATTCTATTTGCTATTTTTCATGCCGAGGACACTTATGTTGAAGCACCAACACTCCTCTTAAAAATGACAAAATATGTAATTAAAAGTAATAAATTAAATAATCTGTGATTTGTTGTAATATATTGTAATTATTTTATTGTAATTTTTCACTTATTTCTTTTCTATTTCATTTCTTTTGTTTTCATTTTTACTGACTGATTATTTTATTGTAATTGTTCACTTATTTATTTTC
Organism: Pachyseris speciosa; assembly: GCA_016490735.1. NCBI lineage: Eukaryota > Metazoa > Cnidaria > Anthozoa > Scleractinia > Pachyseridae > Pachyseris > Pachyseris speciosa. The sequence goes on along the minus strand of JAEMWC010001172.1, from coordinate 145,595 downwards.
TATTTCTTTGTTTCATTTTTACTGATAATGACGTTTGATTTAAAAGCGCAACCCGCCTCGATTAGCTCTGCTATCTGCGGGTTGCGCAGGATTATCATTGTATTTTCTCTTTTTTTCAAACTAATAAAAAAAATAAAATAAATAAATAAATAAATAAATAAATAAATAAATAAATATTGGTAATAGCTTACTGTGGCTCATTTTTTTCGTGTAAAATCAGGAGCGCCCCACTAGTAACCCAGAAGCAATTCATAAATGAAAAGGTTACAGAAAATTAACTTGGAAAATTTTTAGTCAAATTCCCATGATACGACCCTTTACTATTACCCCCCGCTCCCCCTTCCCACCTCTCCACTACTCCGAGGAGTTTGGGACTAGAATAATCATCAAGATGGCGTCGGTTGAAGAAACTTCGTTTGGTACCTGGGGGCAGCTGATTTTTATACACGACAGCAAGCCTCCGGTGCTAATTAGCAAAGATGTGGTAAGATTAGGAAGAAAGGAAGGTAAGAAAATATTCGAAATTGCCGCACAAATGTTATTTAAAAGCTGCGATGTTTCTTGAGCTGGCATAAACTAAAATACCCCTTTGATAACACGGTGCCCCTCAGTAACTTGCGGTTAAGTGTTCCTTTCAGATTGAATCTTCAAGATTTCTTCCACTGCCTAAAATCAATATGAAAACACGATAACATAAGTCTGTAGATTAAGAGATAACCAGTCTTTTCTTTTCAGGAGATTGCAGCAAAGTTAACTGGCAGTCTTTGTCAACCCTTTGAGATGAGCTTCCTTTTTGATAACCTCTTGTGTGATTACCTGATTATTAAATACAATAAGTCAAGAAGAAGAAGAAGCTTTTATTTTACTAGGGTATCTCTTTGCAGTTATAATAACTGATATCCTCAGAGGCCCTAATACTAAAAATACTAAAAAAACTACTCCTAACTAAGCTAATGGAAAATACCCTAAAAATAACATAAAAATTACAAAATACAAGTCAGTGAATCGATTAATCGATCAATCCACTGACTGATATGTAAGTCAGTCAGTCAGTCAATCACTTGTCATTCAAAATAAATCAATCAGTCATTCAATGAAAAAGACACATATTCAAAGCAAATCAGTCAGTCAAACCTGATGACGATTGGTCAATTCTCAGTCAGAAAAGGAGGACTGGGTGGGCAGCTCAAACCTGATTTGGTATCTGGGTTGTTTCCTAAGACAAATTTCAACAACTTTCAAATTATAGCAGAAAAGCAAACAGTTTCTGTTCAGATCTTACCGTAGCCTGTATACAGGCTCTTCATTTTGGAAATTAATTCAGAGAGGTTTTTTTGCCTCAAAATTATTTTGCTTTCAAATGGGCTGTAGTCAAACAGTAAGGGCCAGGGGTGCCCCAATCCCATTGCTTTTGACCATTAATCAAGGTAAAAAGTATCTCTGAGTTACCCAAATGAATAGCCTGTATGCAGGCTAGTCTTACCCATTTTGTCATAATGCACAGAAAGATGAAAAAAAAAAAAAAAAGAAAGAAAGAAAGAAAGAAAAGAAGAAAAGCAGGTCATTCTTTCCTTACAGGTATTTTAAGAATGTAGTTCTTTTTCTGTCTATCTAGCATCTAAGTGTATTGATTATCACTCTCCTCTGCCCCTTCAAAGCAGCTAGCATGGTGATACTGTGGGTGAATACCATATGAGTAGGTCCCTCCTTTGAATTTCAGATTGTGATATCAGCTTTGCTGGATGTAAATTTGTGTCTGGTCATCACTGTAGCCTGTCGAGAGATCCAGATGGTAATGTGTGGCTTGAGGACCTCAGGTAGCGTGATAGCCCCTACTTTAGTTATGGCAAAATAAAGGGATCCACTACTTGGTCAGAGCCAAGTTGTTCAGAGAGCAGATAAATGTATCCAGCAGATGTCACTATGCAGGAGATAAACATGCATTAGTGGCTATCAGCTCTTTGAACAACTGGGGCCAGATTGTTAGATCTTGATATAGAGAAGGTAAGTCCAAGTCATTTTGCCTTCACTTGTTTATCTATTGTACAGGTGGATAACTGCCCCTCAGTAGTAACTGCACTGTGGTAGTGGCCAGCTGGAAAGCTCTACTCCTTATGTAATTAAATAAGTGTAAATAAACTGAAACTGAACCGGAAGCTTTCAACCCTGATCAATTGAATTTTTGTTATTCTTAGCACCAATGGATCTTTGTTAAATGGAAAGAAAATTAGCAAGAATGAGGTGAAGTATCTTGAAGTGATTACTGTGATGATGATGATGATGATAAGAGCATGTTTACTGGGCACAGCCAGAATCCTTTGCAAAGTCTTACACACCTAAGGTCATGGGCGGTGACTTATGTTTAAGGAAGACTGCAGCAAGTAATCCAGAAGCTGTGTTTTAATAATAATAATAATAATAATAATAATAATAATAATAATAATAATAATAATAATAATAATAATAATTTTTTACCTGAATTTAATTTTTACCTGCAACATATACACAGGGAGACTGACAGAGTCCCATAAGTGAGCTCATTTTTTACTACATACAGAAAATACGAATTATCCACAATGATCAAGTCCAGATAGTCCACAGAAAGGATCACCCAGAAAGTGGTATGTTGTGTGAACAATCTTTTAACATGAAAGATTAGCATTCAAGTACAATGTAAATTAAATTATTTATGCACTGAAAATTAATTCAGTGCCTTGTTTATTATCCACTGAGCTTTTGTTTTCAATCTTCTTTTTTCAAGATCATTGCCAGTATCAAACCATTTACATGTTAGTATGTGATTTGTCTTTAAGTTTTAAATATTTTCTTAATTTGTGCAGATATTACATTTGTTTTTCAAGACTTGAAGTGTCTCAGAGAGGAAGAAGTAGTCTTGGACAATACTCAAGAGTATACCATTGAGACGGGTAATGATTAATAACTAATGAAAAGTAATGATGAGTTACAGCAGGCTGTAAAAAATAAAAATGTAACATTGTCCAAACCCCAGGGTGGGGGCACTCCCAGAAAAATTGGGTAGGGGTGTGTGGCCCACTTCTGTGATTTTCCCTACCCTATTTCAGACACTGATAAAAAATTCGATACCCTATTTCAGACTTATTTCACATACAAAAAAGAAGGACTTTTGTTAATGGTCTTATTGCCCAATGATGATGAAGAAATAGCTTCTTCTGAAAAAAAAAAACCATACCCAATTCAAGACTAGAGCATACAAACCACAAACCATACCCTATTTCAGGGGTCCAAACGTGGGTTAGCATGCAAATATGCACCAAGCCTTAGAAGAAGAAGGACACTTTTCCCCCTCCTAGTTAGGTTTATATGATATCTTTTTACTGGAAGAAAATACTTAACAGGGGTGTTCTCTCAAACCTTGCCCTGTGCACGCAATACTATTAACTTCAGGTTGAGCTTTGGAAGATACCAATCAAAGAAAAGCTGTTACTGGAAAACAAACAAGTTTAGCTGAGCCAGTTATGTAGTGTGATTGCTGTGAATTCTGATCAGTTCATTACACTGTTTTTTTTTTCCTGTGACATAAAATATGTTTTGTGCATGTGATTATCCAGAGTTATTACTTTGGTTTTGGTTTAACAATGTTGAACTGAAATTGCTGAATATTCTGTTTGTAAATTACTTGATTATTTATTTTTATTTATTTGTAAGCAACAACAACAACAGCTTTATTTATCCCTTATTTTAAAAATTTTTTACAAAGTCACAAGTGGCAATAGTAAGAATTAAATAAGGGTAACTGACAACCTGACATAACCTGAGATAGTTCAAAATGCCGGGTTGCCAGTTAATTATTTATATATTACAATTTGTAGTCGGTAACTAACTAAACGCACAAAGCATTTAGGAAATACATCCATGGAGGAACAACAAGAGGACACAAAGTCCCTACAAAGGTCGACCTCCAGTGGTCAGAGAGCAAAACAACGGAAATACGTGTGTGACAATGAATATACGAAAATCTTTTTATTGCAAATGAGCTCTTAAATATGAGTAAAGAATGGTGATCAGAAATTGAATATGGGCCATGATTATATCTCTCACTTAATACACACACTGTGATTGGTCAATTTTGTGGGCCATATTCTACAGTACAGCCCACTTGACTTCAACTAGTTTTCTTTCCCACATGCCGGATTAACCTCAGAGATGTAACAAATATCTTACTAGCCTCGTTTTCTCAGTCCGTATTGTAAGTTACGGATCCTCGTTTCTTCCCATTAATTTATAACCCATGTGCTTCATGCTTGGGTTAATTTATGGCCTGTGTGCTTCGCACTTGGGACATAAATCAACAGGAAAAAGGGTCTGTAACTTACAGAACGGACCTTGAACTCAGTTAGTAAGAGGTATTTACTTTGATTTCAGAGGAAGATATTTCAGAAGATGAAGGGATTAGAAGCAGCACAAAAAGACTACATAGTGAGGTATGTCTCATCATACTAGTCATACAGGGGCAGATATAGTGGGGACCAAGAGCCTGGCCTTGCCCCACTTATTTCCCTGTATTAAAAATGAAGTTTCTGTATCCAAACAACTTTCAAGTGGTATTGTGCATCAGGTGGTTTCATCAGCTCCCTGTCTTTCTAGATTTTCTGAATAATAATAATAATAATAATAATAATAATAATAATAATAATAATAATAATAATAATAATAATAATAATAATAATAATAATATATCACATTTATATTGCGCATTTTCTATGCAATATTCAAATGCGCATTACAACACTGGCCGGGGGACTTTGCCAGACTGCTTATAACGCAGTTTACAATTAATGAAGTTGAGTTATGAGTGCCCCCGTAATGTAATATCAAATTATGACAGACACTAGGGGTGGTCACTGCCAGAGTTTTGTTACGTCCCTTGTGGTTCTTTTACGTCCCACAGAATCAGAGAATTATGAAGAGTTGTGAGACGGGGCCTACGGTTTATCATCCTTATCCGAGAAGACTAGAAAGTCTAGCCGTTTGTAGATGTCATTACAAAGGCAGCGCTTTCTCCTCTACCTATGAATCTACCTCTACCATTATGATAACATACTACCAGCAGCATACTGCATCAGAGTACCCCTGCAAATATGGATATTTAGCATCCTGTCCAGGTGGACTTACACTGTATGTTCACTTTAACAAATTACAGAGACCTACTGGCAATGTGTAGCAATTAAAGACTGGCTTCAGCCTTGGCTGTATGGACCATGTTTGGCTTGTCTGGACATGACTTAAATTAAAGTTACTTTCGTGTAGCAGACAAGGCAGTGGCTTGTTAATTTTAGTTACTATCCCTGCCAATGAACTATACAGTTGAACCCCTATTATCCAGACTCGTGGGAACTGAGCTGAATAGTCTGGATAATCGAGAGTCCGGATAATAGTAAATATGAATGTTAATGAGCCAAAACTAAAACTGAAAGACTGAACAAGTGGAGCGCGAAATTTCACTTAGCAACAAAGAACATCTGAGTCAATCAGAGCTCAGTTGAGTGCATTGCATTAGTATGGCACACATGAGCTCAAAATGCATACAGATTAGTGTTTTGAAGCAAAACAAATTCAGTTTGAACCGGGGTTTCATTACTTAATGTGAAGGGAAAAAGTTTTGCTGAAGATCTTTAATATGGCTAATTAATATTCACAAAAAATTGGAACCAGCTAAGCAAGTCTGGATAATCGAGAAATCTGGATAATCAAGGTCCGGATAATTGAGGCTTGACTGTAATATGGTATTGAAGATAGCCTCATTTGTGTTCCCATAGTCTGGCCAGTATTTATATTAGAAGCTGGGACCTAGGTATCGGCACCCATCTACTTTGAAGGGAATACCCAGCTTTTTAGGTGTAAAATTGAAAGCTATGCCCATCAAATTCACTCAGGGTACCTGGCTACTGCACATCAGGTCCCCTTTTACTTGACAAATCAATGAAAACCCTGCTGGCACCCTGCTAAAAAAATATTATTCGGGTAAGCTCCGTCCATAGGTCCGACCCCTTACCGTTTTGTATAGCATTTTTGACAGAAAAGGTAGGTACCCCTTTTGTATACCTTCCATTGAGAAATGATACCCCTTTCATATACATGTACCTTCCACTGAAACAGTCATAAGGTATGTGTTCAAAATATTATAATGAAAGGCCCTTTTAAATTACCTAAGTAACGGATTTCCCTACCCTTTCATGTACTTCAAGTTGTGAAATCCCTACCCTTTCATATACCTGAAGCATGAAAAAGGTACCCCTCTTGGGTAGAGTCTCCCGTATAGGCCATTATAGAGGATACCACCCCTGCCCCCCAACCCTGGGCTGGTGCTTTAACTTAAATTACTAGTTATAAACTAACTTTTTTGTGACTTAATATAGGCCCCTATTGATTTCTTTTGGTTTAGACTGGTGATATAGATGAAGGTCCTGACGCGAAAAAGAGACACGAAGAAGGCCAAGCAGAAACTTCAAATGAAAAGAAACCAGATTTGCTGGCTCATAACTCCATTGCTGAAACCTTACTGTGTAGTATCTGTCAGGTTAGATAATGCATTTAATCATCTAAATATTCAATTAAGAAACTGTGGGTTGTTAATCTGCAAAACATTGCATGCTTTATATAAGAGACTCAATCTTATGGAGGCATTTTAAAATGGACAGCAAAAATGATACTAACACTTTTTGTTGTGGCCCTGGAAAGGGTGGGGTTGTCCATAACAAACGTTTTGAATGAACTTTTCGGGCTAAATTGGGTGGCAGTGCCAGGGGGCTTGGCTAAACACAAAGCGCTGCTGAGGGATGGGGGAGCAGGGTTGGCGCAGTGGTGAGAGCACTCGCCTTCCACCAATGTGTCCCGGGTTCAATTCCCGGACTCGGTGTCATAAGTGGGCTGAGTTTGTTGGTTCTCTACTCTGCTCCGAGAGGTTTTTCTCCGGGTACTCCGGTTTTCCCCTCTCCTCAAAAACCAACATATGATTTAATTTGATTTGATTTGAGATTTGTAATTAGTAGGCGAAGAGCCACCTTGTGGAAGTACTACTAATAAATCATTTATTATTATTATTATTATTATTATTATTATTATTATTAGAATGAGATTAAGAGAGAAGGTCAACTGAAACAACTGATTTGTTTTCTTTTAGGATATATTTCATGACTGTGTGAGGTAGGTCTAATTAGTTTTTAGGTGTCTATATCGTCTTCTGTTTTTTTTGTGTTCCTGGTATGTACATCTATATAAGGAGTAGATAGCTGTTTAACTCATTTCCGTCATGCTCTACAGTTACGGGTGTATATCCACCCATGCTTTGAAATACTTGCAACTTTTCCAAATCCTGGTCTATGGTTGAAATGAGCCATTGTTATTGCCAAATGCTCAAGCTTTTAGACTTTGCCACCCTAAAACTCCCAATATTCATGGAATATGACCGTTTATTCTGTTGCAAACAAAAAATGTTGCCTTAGAACGCCCTCGGACAACACCAAACAATATGCAACTTTGTCTGGCAGTGTCTAAGACAAAAAATCCTCTTGAGCTTAAAGTCTACATTGGCAGAAAGCTTCAACTCCACGTCTCTCTCACTTTGTTAGCGTGACCTGGATAATGCTATTTGATTTCAATTGAAGGGCTCAGGGCAAGAACGTCCTCCCGGTTTTTGGTCGATTTTCGATGTGCTCAATAGAAACTGAGATTTGGCATGTGGACTTCATTCCAGTTAAAAAGCATTGCTCTGTATTTGTTTTGGCTGATTTCCTCTTCGTTTTCGAGAAACAACGTATGCAAAAAAACCAAGTCAGCTCATTCCCCTGCGTATTAATATTCATGCGCGAATTGAATTACCTTTAGGGCACGTGAAACAATTGATGCTTGGAAAGCATTGTTTGATAGTGTGATGTAGACTACACATTTGGCGGTTAAAACATCGATTTAAGTTTCATTGATAGGAAACTCATGTGGCTGTGAGGTGTCGATTGCTAGCTAAATTTAATCGAAACTCGCCAGCCTGGTGGTCGAACGGACGTCATTTAAGTCTGTCGATCGGCAATTCAGACACTTCTGAAAGAAGCCAGTGGTGTTTCTCTGTGCGTGCCAAACGCTGGAACAAATCGGCGTTTCGCAGTACAGAGTACTGAGCCAGGCGGGACAGTCTGAAAGCAACTATGGTCTTAAAAGAGGCCCGCAGTTGAGAGTCTTGGCCCATTTGCCAAAGGTTGCCATGCTAGAAATTCGGAAAGGAGAGTTGTTTTTTGACTTAGGCGAAAAATATGGGATGTTTGAAGACGTGTTGCGCGCGCTCAAAAGGATGTTTTTATGGCCACAATCCAATGCGACCACACAGGGCGCTGTCTCCTTGAAAAGTTCTCGCGAGGACTGGAAATGAATATTCGCTCGGCTGCGGTGGGAAAATTTTCACTTCGGAGCGGGAACATTACGGAGAATTCATCTAAGAGTGGGAAATTGGCAAGACGAGCAGTCAGTCCGTTTTCGATGAGCTGAGTATCTTGGAAACAGTGCATTTTCCATCGGTTTTCATTTCTAAACGGCACTTTCAGAATAGTAATAAGTTTTGCGTGGTTTTGGCGGTTGAGAAACGTCGGCAATGGATTCATTTTCGTCGTCAAATGGAAAATATGGAACGAAAATGGTATTAAAATCAAAGTAAATGACGACAGGTCAAGACTTTGGACAACATGCTTAACTAGTTCTGAAGATATTCTTTAGCTTCAAACTGCCGAAAATTTGCATACCCGGTATATATGAAATTCGATCGCACACAATGGGCTGTCACACGACTCGTGTGAAAATAATTTTAACTGTTTATCTGGGGTGAAAATGCTTTTTGCCGTTAATCTCGTGTGAAAATACTTTTTGATGATGTTTACAAGACTCCATATAAGCGAACTAACCAAGGTACTTGATGCAAAAGTGATTTATATGTCAAAATACGCCAGCATGTTTATCTTTACGTGTGTTCACATAAGCAGACAGAGGACGCTGTCACCTTGTCATGTCATTTAAGCTTTGAATATTTGCTGCGGGCGGCAAAAAAAGTTTTCCTTGCACTGGTTTTCCAAGATACTCAGCTCATCGAAAACGGACTGACTGCTCATCTTGCCAATTTCCCACTCTTAGATGAATTCTCCGTAATGTTCCCGCTCCGAAGTGAAAATTTTCCCACCGCAGCCGAGCGAATATTCATTTCCAGTCCTCGCGAGAACTTTTCATGGAGACAGCGCCCTCTGTGGTCGCATTGGATTGTGGCCATAAAAACATTCTTTTGAGCGCGCGCAACACGTCTTCAAACATCCCATATTTTTCGCCTAAGTCAAAAAACAACTCTCCTTTCCGAATTTCTAGCATGGCAACCTTTGGCAAATGGGCCAAGACTCTCAACTGCGGGCCTCTTTTAAGACCATAGTTGCTTTCAGACTGTCCCGCCTGGCTCAGTACTCTGTACTGCGAAACGCCGATTTGTTCCAGCGTTTGGCACGCACAGAGAAACACCACTGGCTTCTTTCAGAAGTGTCTGAATTGCCGATCGACAGACTTAAATGACGTCCGTTCGACCACCAGGCTGGCGAGTTTCGATTAATTTAGCTAGCAATCGACACCTCACAGCCACATGAGTTTCCTATCAATGAAACTTAAATCGATGTTTTAACCGCCAAATGTATAGTCTACGTCACACTATCAAACAATGCTTTCCAAGCGTCAATCATTTCACGTGCCCTGAAGGTAATTCAATTCGCGCATGAATATTAATACGCAAGGGAATGAGCTGACTTGGTTTTTTTGCATACGTTATTTCTCGAAAACGAAGAGGAAATCAGCCAAAACAAATACAGAGCAATGCTTTTTAACTGGAATGAAGTCCACATGCCAAATCTCAGTTTCTATTGAGCACATTGAAAATCGAACAAAAACTGGGAGGACGTTCTTGCCCCGAGCCCTTCAATTGCTCTCACGGTCTGTAATGTTCGCATTTGTGACCCAAAGGAATTCTGGGACTCTCTTGCGTAACGGCGACATGGTGGTGTGCTAATTTTCATTTCAGATATTTTTTATAAGTGTTGAGCCACCCGGTTCTGCTGGCAAAACATTTCACCGATTGCATTATTTACATGTCAAAAATCACCAAAATTGTCATGCCAGTTCCTGGAATCCACTCACAAAACAGCGCAAGACACAACTTCAATCCGTGAATGGCCATCACTCGCTTGCATACTTTCGGCGGCCCTCTTCGTGTGAAATTGCTTCTCACCTCCGTTTTCTTTCAAAGGATTGCCTTTACCCATCAACCCAGCTTTATGATGCCAGGCAGGGGCTTCTGAGGTGGAAAATGGCTCCAAAACACACTTATAAATCAAATAAGCAACGAATTGTAGCTGCAGTGTTCGTTTAGAAATAAACGACAGCTAGCATGACAAGCGTGACAACAAAGATAGAGCCTTCGGTGTTGTGGCCCAGCGAAATCGCCGTGGTAACCCCTTATATGGAGTAGCCAGGTCGATTTGACCTCCTACCCTCCGAAAATTGGAAAAAAGATGTACAAAACGTCCATCGGAAAAGGGTTAAAAAGTATAATTCAAATTCCACAGTGTTTTTGCCCTGAAATTGTCGTTCAAATTTCCTGCTTGAGCCACGCCCATCAAACTTGACCGAGGTAGAAGGGGGAGGGGTCTGTTCCTGATTTGATGTCACAAACTGCTTAGCATGCATGTTTACAAATACTTAATGCGATGCAAGTCAGTTTGTGATGTAAAATCAGGAATAGACCTGTGCCCCTTACTAGCTCGATCAAGTTTGATTGGCGTGGCTCAAGCATGAAATTTGAACTCCAATTTATTGGCAAAAACACAGCAGAATTCGAAAAAACGTTTTGAACGTCTATCTACTCTAAATGTACATACCAGAACCACAAAAAAACAGAAGATGATATAGACTCTTTAAGTAGTAATCAACCTTGAACCAAAATAGTGTTGTTGACATGACAATATTTAATATTTTTTAGTCAAACAGTTGCCCAGATCAATGTAAACTGACTGGAGAAAGTTCTTTTTTAAACTTTACAATTTCAATATAATTGAATAAAGGCAATGATTGCCTCAGAGTTGAAACTGAAACTGAGTTGAAAATGGCTCTTATAAATTAATAAGGTGATCTATATATTAAACAATTCCCATTCTTTATTAATCAAGATTATTTTTCTCAGTCTGCAGCCATGCATTCACTCTTTTTGTGCAGCATGTTATTCCCAGTGGATGGAGCGTTCAAGTGAATGTCCTAGTGTAAGTCATATTCTAATTCTAATTTGGATATAAAAGTGCATTGTTCACATGAATGGTGCACGTGTATTCCTTTGTTAATTTTTTAATACTAGGGACCTGCTAGGGACATTTAGATTTGACTACAAGTACGAGATTGAGGACAAGTACCACTTTTTAAATCTAGTTTGCGTGCTTTACATAACTATTTCATACATCAATCCTGTTTCTAAAATCTCCTTTTCTGTTATTATGCAAATAGTGAAGAGGGAGGGATCTGTGGAGGAGACTGGTTTGAATTTTGAAAGTCATACTCATCCTTGATCTAGCACTTGTACTCAAATCTAAAGTCCCCTACTTCTTTCTTTGATAGTGTCGGAAAAAAGTTGAAAGAATTAGCAAGAACCACATTGTCAACAATCTTGTAGAAGCTTTTCTTAGAGAACACCCAGGTAAGTTGACTGTGCCCTTTTAAGCTGCCTGAAAAATTTACTCTGTTATTGTAAACAATTAGCTATTGAAAATAATATATATATATATATATATATATATATATATATATATATATATATATATATATATATATATATATATATATATATATATAAAATTATGAAACTGTTGATGACTATATTCTTGATTGATTAGTAGGGTCAATTAGCATTATTTTGATGGTGTTAATGTTTTGTATGTTCTGATGATTACTAGAAAGATGCAGATCAGAAGCAGAACTAAGAGAAATGGATTCTAAAAACAGAATTACAGAAGATATGGTGGGTGCAGTAGCAAAATGTTCATTTTATGGGCAGTTTCCTGTTTTGTCCCCCTTTTGAAATGACAACAATTCAATCTGTGTGGAAACCTTCTGTTAACCCTTTCCTCCCTAAGAGTGACTTAAAGATTTTACTCTGTCTAATGCCAGATGATTTTACTCATCAAAGGGACACCCTTAGGGTTTAAAGGGTTAACCAACTATCAATAGACTGATGTGATTTTCTAACTATATAAGTCATGATTTTAGTTGTTAACAGGGGCAATTATATTGAGGGACTTTGAGTTACTGGGCCAGAACTGAATTAAAACTAATTAATCTTCAGTCTGTAGTGTAAAAAAATCTAGCAGTAAAAAACAAAGTCATGTACCCAGCAATTTTTGTAGTTCTAAGAAATTCTCTGTTAACGATCTTGCTAAACAGAAACATTCAGTAATGTTTGGTTATTAAAAATAGTATTTCCTGTGTTTTAACTATGAACAGTTTTTAGTATAAATTACTAAAAAATGAATTATTCATTTGTTTTTAATTTCTCTTCAAATGTCTAGCTAAGACCAAAATGCAAAAGAAGATCAGGTTTATTTGGATCATCATCGTTTAATGAGGATGACGATGATGATGATGAAGAGGATGATGAGGAGAGTGATGAGTCTGATGCTTCTGCTGATGGAGATGGAGCTTTGATGTACGAAAATTTCGTGCACAATTTATTTAAAATGACTGGTGTAGAAAGTAACATTATTCTAGACTTGAAATCCTGTAAGCACATGACAAATACGTCGTTCTTTTGTAAAATAGATGTCCTTTTTAACTATGAATTTAGAGTGCTCTTGCCATGCTCGTTTGAGAGGTTGGTAGTTAAACTATGGGCCTATCGATGGATTTAAAAATAATGCACATGGGCAAACTTTACAGACATTTTAGTGATGTCATTAATAGCTGACAACTATTTGTTCAGCAAACATGACTGAGTCTATGCTGAGTTTAAAAACATAATAATACTGTGACCTTCTACTTTGCTTGTGTAGTCAGCTTAATTTCAGCCCTTGGCCTTCAAAAAATAAGTTTCATGGAACTAGATGTGGTCTTTATTTTGTGTATTAAACCGTCTAGGTCTCTCAATAGACCTCTTTAGCTTGAATATTTTTTTCCCAGTGAAGGTCATGTGATGTTCCCAAAGGGATTTGCCTTTTGTCTTTTCATAAATTGTGCCTAATAGCTCTTCACTATTTGCAAGCCAGCCTACTAATAACTTAAGTGTCTGATTTAAATGAATAAAACTTGAAACTTGAAACTTGCCTGCATATGCACGTGAATAAGACGAAAATTTGAAAGAAGCAGCTCTCTTGGGTAACATCACACGACCTACATTGGGAAAGCAAAACATAAAAGCTAAAGAGGTCTATTTCCTTTGCAACCCTAGAAATCCTCAGGCTTGCAAAAACATGCTGATTTTGCCATCTTAAAAAAAGTCTCAAATACACCATTGAAATAGTAGGTACCCTAGAATACACTTTCAATATCTCTTTCAGCAACATTTATACTCGAGTATAACCATAAGTAAAGCTCCCAATAAATCATTACTTAATTTCAGCAGCTGACTTATAACACTTATGTTTTGTTTAATGTAAATTGCTTAATTTTGTTTAATGTATAAAAAATGATTATAATATTGTTCTTTCAGGACACCTATATCTATAGCACCAACTTCCTTTGGGGGCCTCTTTGGGTTTTCTTTATCAAGGTGAGTAGATAAAACCCTTAGAGTGCCTATGAAGTAAAAATAATTCTTTCTAAATTATTTTTGAACCATCTTGTGTCTTGATTATAAAATTAAAAATGAAATTTGACAACATCAACTTAAGCTGAATTTTTTCAGCCTCCAAAAAACCTCAGAATTCACTAAATCGTGTCCCTTGGACTGGAAATGAATCTTTGGTAAGAACAATGCTTATGACGAAGGAAATACCATGACACTCGTGTCTTCTGAAGCATTTCCTATGTCACACCTTTGTAATACAATCGTTTGGCCGCATGCAAGATGAAGATACTTTTTGGTGCTAAATTTAAAACTTTCGGTTCGATTTATTCCACATTGTGAGATTATGTTTTACTGCCTAAAACCTAAATATTAAGAATCAGAAAATGATAAACTATTATATTAGAACAAGAATTTTTTTACTTCATAGGCAATTTAAGTGAAACATGCAAATCAAATGTCAAATACAGGGATGTTACACTAGGCAACATTTCCTGCAACTTGTAATGGTGCCACAAAATTGTGAGACAAGTTGCATGAAAAGTTGTCTATTGTAACAGTGCTTGTGTGCAACTGATTGTTTCAAGAGCAGCTTGCTGTATGTAGTTAATTGTTTGTAACTTTACAGGCCCATCCCCACAAGCTGTAGGCTCTGTCCTGGTTACATAACACCCTCTGTCCTTTCAGGTGCTTGTGCAGCCAGCTGCAGTGATGGTGAGTTTAACCAGCACATTAAGTAGTTTTTTTAAAATTCTTTCTTGGTTATTCATTCACGTTTTTGTCACTGTTGTTCATGTGTTCATGTTTTCTAATGCACATGATTTTATCATGTTATTTTATAACTTAGGAAACAAGAAACTGACCATATATATAACTATATAGAACTAAAATTGTAATTTTGGTAGACCTTACATGTTCACGAACACAATGATGTAAGGCCCAATTAACACATCGCATTTCTGCAGTGTCAAATTCAATCAGACTAATTAAATTTCACAGAATTATGTGACTTCTGAATCAGCTGTCAAATTTCTGCTGCACATTCAACCAGTCTTGTTGCATTATTCGGCAGAAATGCAGCACCAATTTCTGCCATGTTGAATCTAATACGTAGATTTACATACCGGGCCTTAGGCAGGATTGGGAAACTTTTGTTGCATTTTCTCGAGACAAAAGAAGCACAATCAGAAGTATGGTTTGTAGTGTGAATTCACTGTGGCACATGTGCAACGTACGAATCAACAGTCGCATGTCTGCCATACTTAATTGAATTGAAATCGACATGGCAGAAATGCTAGGTATGAACAGGGCCTAACTTGTTTTCAGATACATGCACATCAAGCAGTAGGACACCTCCAGATTATACATGTACTCCAGATCAACTACACGTCATATGTCAGTGCTGTTTACAGCCAATGCCCCAGAACTGGCCTGACTCCATAGCAGCAGAGAGTGTCCCAACACAGAAATGTAAGTAATGAAAAAATTGTTACTCTGTTTTTAAAGGAGCTTTGTCATGAGTCTGTAACACATATTGGAAGTGAAAAGAAAACAAAAAAAATAATGGTTCAGTTTTGTTGAAAATTCTGTTACCCAATCTAACATTTTACAAGAATAATACTTTTGAGTTTGCACAAATAAAATGTTGAATTTCCGGATAAGGTTTGTGTTCATATTTGGGGGAAAGTTACAGTCTTTAAACAGCAGCTGTAGCTTAACTTTTTCTTCGTTATTGAACTATGCCTGTACAGTGTTTCTTGGAAGAGGTTTAGACCTATGGGGCACTACAGATTGAAATGAATGTTCCAAGAAATCAGGGGATTTGCGGAAAAAGCAATCTTCACCGTCAGTGTTTCAGCCCTTTTTTGGTCACTAAGCTATAATGTAATAACTTGAAGGAAAACGTCAGTGGAGAGGCGAGGTATAGTTAAAAAACTGCGAAGTTCAAATTTTCTAAACTCAGTTATAATGAACAAAGTTTCAGTGACAATTTCTTTTATTTTGTATCCATATATTTACATTTTCTCTTTGTATTGTTGTTCAACTTATTGTTTATTAAGCTGTTGTGTAAAGCCTTTCTTATTTGTAATGATAATCATATTCATGCAATCCTGAGTACCTTACTAAAAAAAGCACAGTGGAAAAAAATATTACCCAATCTGGCAAAACTATTAGTAAGCCTCTTTGACATTTATAGGATGGCAAGGATTGAAATGGATTGCAACTTGAAAAAATTAGGCCAACGTTTACAAGTTCTACCCTTGTGTTTTGGAAAATATAGCCAAATACAATAATGGCTTGCTACCCCTTTGAGAAAGTACAGTGCGACCTCTATTAAGCAGCCACCTATTAAGCAGCCACCCTCGATTAAACAGCCACTTTCTAAAGTCCTGAACTATTTTTCACTAAAATGCTGTATTCGATACCTCTATTCAACGGCCACCTCTATTAAGCAGCTGCGGCCACTTTTTCACTGATGCAAGGTAATTATTTATTGCCTTTTTTCCTCTATTAAGCGGCCAGCAAATTATCTTTTCAAGTAGAATGATGACGGGAAGATGGCAATAAGAATAGGTGATAACTGAAAACAGCAAGACCAGCAAATCTTTCCCAGTTTCGTGGTTAGGCAGACCTTGCCTTATTCTTCTTTTTACAACTTTGCACCCCACAATGTCAAACAGCAGTGACCGATTATTTTATGTAAATCGTCAGTCAAGTTTTTGAACTACAGTAGAATTCACAAAGACTGTTGGTGTAAAAAAGGGCCAAGAAACATGGTTTAATTTTTACATAGATTTGCACATTTTTCTGCACATAGGCAACATCTGTACTTTACTTCAAGTAGCATGCCCTCTGTGTTTACACAGACTGGAAATGTGCCAATACACGGCACTTGATGTTTTGTTACAATGATTTTTGAATTTATCTTCACTTTTCAACAAGTATTTTGCTAGATAGAGTCAATGAATCACATTGACTGCCATTTCTACCCAATTTACATTGTACCTCTATTAAGCGGCCACTTTTTAAGTCCAGAGAGTGGTTGCTTAATAGAGGTCGCACTGTAGCATTTTGCTTGTGAGCAATGTTACTTGAGGGTACTTGGTTTTAATTTTGACCACCAAAACATAACAATTACTTAAGACTTGATATCTGTGTCTAACCAATTTATGCAAGCCAATACTAAATAAAAATTGAATTATGTGTGCTGGTAACTGATAATCTTGTATCTTTATGTGTAGTCACTGACAGATTCATCCATGCAGTTAGACCAATAGTGATGCTCCGCAGATTTTCTGGTGATGAAATGACAGAACATTGTCAGATTTCTTAAAAAAACTTATTAATAATTCATGAAGGGAATACAAAAGAAATTAATTTTTAATGAGTGTCTTTATATCTGATAAAGACACAGCTAAATTATACATCCGATTTTCTAGGCCAAAATAACCCAAAATCTAAATTTTGGGTTTAAGAATGGATAGATGTACAGTAAGGCTTTTTAAGCCGTTCAATAAATTCGCAATTCATGTTTTATCAAGTCCCAAAACACTTGGCTGTGCCTCATGTTTTAAACTTGATAAAACACTCCTGCTCATTTATTAAACATTACATAAATGAAATTGAACTTACATGTACTGCATGGAAGGATTAATGAACGGTCTCAAACAGTAGACTGCTATGGAAACTTTGCCAGTGGGAAGGAGTGTTGGGTATATACAGTCACAGAAAATATTTTGTCTATACTAAGCTATGTATAGTGTATTATTAATCATCACAATGTTTTTCAGGTGCAATATGTTCTAAATATTTCTGTCATCTGTTGTGGGGTTGTCGTAAGCCTGGATGCTTAGGATGCCTCAATAAATTCACAGGTAATTTCATTTTAGACCTCCAGTTTGTTTCTAAATTCCTGTTTTATCTGTCAAGTGTACTTAATGTTCAGTTTGGCATGATGAGAATGGGAGACCTCACGAATATTTGTCGTCTCTTTCTGTCTCAGACTTCAGGGTTGGTGAAGGCAATCTTGCATCATTAATCAACAACAACAGATATGAATCCCAAATACTCAAGGTAAGATTTTAGTTGATGCATTTGCTCTTTTTTTTTTATTAATTTAGGCTAGAATAGAGGCATTGCAGGGCTAGATACTAACACTCACCCGCTTTCCATTGAAGAGTAAATTTACGTCTTAGAGAGTAAAAAACGCAAAAATGAACCAGAATACTCACTTGATCTGGAAAGTGGTGTAAAGTATTGTGTAATAATTCAGATACATATTTTTGATTAAAAAAAGGGTTATACAGACATCTTAATTTGAAGCTTGTTGTAAGTGTGCAAGAAAGAAAATTTTTAGAACGCTGTGACTGGAATTCAAGCATGAAGTGCGTGGGCCATAAATTAATGGGAAAAATGAGGATCCGTAACTTACAGTACAGACCGAGAAAACTATGTTAGTAAGATATTTATTATATCTCTGAGGTTTATCCAGCAAATGGGAAAGAAAATAAATAGAGCTTTAATGGTATATTTAATTTACCAAGTGTTTCTGCTTTTCTCTTTATAACCTCAATAGGATTATTTAACAGAACAAAGTCTTAGTAAAGATGATCTGTTACAGAAATGTCTTCAAAAGTTGGACTCCAAGGAATACAACACCATTGGTGAGCACTAATGCAATAATTTTTATACTCCTTTGGATAAATTGCAAAAAAAAATCAAAAATCTCACAAATGGTCTTGTTGGCCTTGCACCTAATCTAAATCATCAGCCATTATTTAGAGTTGTTACAAGGCTGACGATACCATTTATGGGGGTTTGCATTTTTCCAGTGGGCTTGGGTCAAAACTTGAAAAGAAATGAAATTTTTTTCTGTGTTTGTGTGTGGCTAAAAGGGATCAAGAAACAATATTTAGTGATTATTTAGAGTGAGTACAAGGCTAACAATACATTTTATTAGGGCTTTGAATATTCTGCAATTTTTCCAAAGGGTTGTGATAAGCGTAGACTTGCACTCAAGTCAATTTTGGTGAGTGAGTGATGGCACAAAAATGGACTTTGAGAAAGTCTAGTCATACTGAACTTGAGTGCATATGTGAAAGTCTCCTTTTAAGTAACTTCTTTAATTTGTTTAGATGCGGCATCCAATGACCTTTCCTCCTCAACTGTGGTTTGCTACAAATGCGGCTTGCAGAATTTCCAGGAACTTGCTTATCAGTTCCGTCGGGACATCCCAAGGGATCATCTACCTGGTAAGGCTAAACTTCCATGGGGATGTTCCTTGTCATCTACTAGGAGATTCTGAGTGCCATCAAGTGTGCCAAATAATGTGTGTGCCATCATTTTAAGCTGTAGATTCTGTTCATTCCCGAGCTGATTGCTACTGGGGGAAGAGTTGTCGAACGCAAAGGACAAAGCCTCTTCATGCTAGGTGAGGTTAAAAAGTTGCTGTATAGGTTTACAGGCGATTGGGTAATTGTCATTTCCATTGCCTATTTTATAGTGTAAAGAAATTAATTTACCAGATTAGTTGACATGAATTCTTTGTACATAGCATATCAGAAGCACATTTAAAACTAGAGGAATAGGCCATTTCCAAACCGCCTTTGGCTTAGTGCTCAATTGTTCATATGAAAATGAGTTTAATTTGCTTTTTTTAATTAATTTGTTTTCATATGAGAGGATGAGCACCGGGACTCACTTTGAAAAAGAGGCCAGACAACCAGACGTAATGTGGAGATGGCCTACGGCACTGCTTTTACTCCCTCTTTGCCTTTAAATGCTGGGTTTTGGCAAGTTAGAATGTTTCATCTTGCTCTTTCTGAAAATCTCAAGAAATCCCATAGTTTCAAAAATTATAATGTCTCAGTTTAGCACTTTTTTTCATCATTTCATCATGTGAGAGCCTGATAATAAATTCAGAATGGTGAATGTTAACAAACCCAGTTCCTTATTATTGAAACTCCTTTAAAAAGCTCTTATAATAAAGACTGGAACTCTGTTAATGTGGTAGGCCTTGGCAGTGTCTTGTATCATGCTAAAGCAGAATTATATATTAACCAATAATTACTTTTTTTCTCCTTTTTTTCTGCAGTCGCTTCAATCACATATGTGAACAAACAAGATTCACATAACTGTTGCCAGTGAATCTGTTATTATAGTCACTGTAAAAAAATTATGGCAAAATCATCAACTGTAAATGGACATAATTTCAATAAAACTTTGCATTATGCATTATGCATTATGCTATATTATATTATACTCGTTAGACTCTTGCTGTCCAAGTAAGGGCCTGATTACATGGTGAATTTTGGCCTGGTCTGAAATTTTGTTGTGATTACATTGGCTTGAAATTTCAGCCCAGGCTGAAATCCTAGTTATGGAAAATGGTGCCAATTTTGAAATCACTTGTTAGTGTTTAGCATGGAGTGCCAATAATGGTGCCAACCTTGTTTTAATCAAGAAATTAGGAGCTTGGGCAAAACGTAGGCCTAAAATCTAAGGTTCCACCAATTTAACTATTGTCATTGGATTTACTGTTCACTTATTACCACAATTAGGACCAGCCATCCAACTCCCTTTCATCTTGGATTATGTTGTATGAAATAAAACCCACCCAATGTTAAACATGTAGCTTTTCCAATTGAAAATTGTTACATAAGTGAATTGCAATTGCTTAAAATTTAGCTTTGCTAGAGCTGTGATATGCTTGTAGCTTCCTATTCACATGTTAAAAAGGGGTTTTCAAGAAAAGTAGTATGTGAAACATCTTTTGCAACATCAAGACAATCTTTATTTCATCCATGAATGTAATGTCACACCACATTTTGATCCAGAATAATTTCAACAATGTCCCACTGGTGTGTTTGTTTTTCTTTCTTTTTTTTGGAAAGGGAGGGAGTGGAGGTACTTGAGGAGGGAAATAGAAATTGTCAGCATCCCACTGAAATCGAGATGTTTTTTTAGAGTCCTCTCAAGAGGACTCTGCAGCATGCATAAGGACTTGCATTTTGTTTGGGGGGGGGGGGGGTTGGATTTTCTCTTTTGTTTTTCTGCATTTTAAACTTTTTTTTACCCACACACCAAACAGAACAATGTTCAATTGCAATCGCATTTTTTTTGTAAAAAATAAACAGTTGCGACTTGATCTTTCTGGCACAAGGAAGATCCTTTGAGGATCCTGCATACAGGACCACTCTTGAGGGACTTTGGCTTCACTGGTGACGGCGACGCCTTCGAGTGTAAGGGCCAGTCTCCCGTCTTGCCTCCTATGTAAACAATCAACAAGCAAGATGTCTTTCAGCAAATGACAATCCTTCATTAATACTACTGAAGTTACAGAATTCAAGGATGGACAGTAAAACTTCAAACATTAGTATTTGGTTACATTCTATCAGAATTTACACTTTGTTTTAGAGAGCGGAAGAGGGGCTCATTTTGAGCGAGAAATTTACATGTTACAATAACATTTTATACTTTTGGCCAGTGTATTCCCTAGATAACTGTAAACAACACTGGGCAAAGTGATTCTGGTGAAAACTTGTGGTTTTGTTGAAGTTCCTAAAGTGAAAGCCACTGCCAAGCTACTTCAAATGTTTTGTGGTTAATCTGACCTCCGCAACAAAAGCTTCTCCATTCCACACTCTTCTTACTCTTCTTCGGCGTGTTCTGGTGCTTTGACTCTGAGCTACGCGCTCCTGCAATGCAAGCATAATGTACAGTAACATTAAGTGTCTATCAATATTATTGCAACTTGTATAAATTTTGGATAAGGGGGAAAGATTTCCCAAACCAAAGCTTATTTGCTTTTGGGTACCCTGATCACAGCAATTTGTTTGCTAGGAACATGAACATAAGGGTCTCCTGATGAACTACCTATGAAGTGAACACAGGAGTCGTTTTTTACTGGGGCAGTTAGAACAATGACTTTCAGGCTATACATGTATTGGAATAAGTCAACATGGAGAGTAAAAATTGGGAATCCAAAAAGCACATCTCACAAAGAATTTTTTAAAAGAGCAGGTAAATTTTCATGAGCAGGGAAAAGTGAGGGAAGAAGCTACTGTGCACTTACATCGGTTGGTTGGCCCCAGTTGGGAGGCAAGGCTGAAACAGCTGCCACTTGGGCCTGGAAGTTGGCACCAAAAAGTGCTTCGAAAGCTGCCCGCACATAATAGCGGACAAAACCCATTGTATCGGAGACACCATAGGGTTCACCCGATTCAGCAACCACAGTGTCTGGGAATTCCTGCTCGGTCTTCACTGTGGCAGTCATCACGATTGGCTCAACAACTGCTTGCTGCACTGTGTCCTCTGAAAGGCAGGATAAATGTGTCATCACACCTGGAAGAATAACTTTTGACCTCTGTAAAATAAAATTGGCTGAGGATGTTTAGAAAGCTTCTTAACACAAAACATTTCCCTTCCGTCATTAACATCAAAGATGCATGTGGTCAGTTTCAATACCCTCTTGGGTTCAACAATGGGCAAATTAATCATTAATGTTCAAAAAGGATGGTCTAATGGACTGATTAATTAGCACAACACTAAGCATATTTGCAAGAAATAGTACAGGCACACTTACCCTCCTTGCTTCAGGTACTTCTATGGCAAGTTATAATAATTAAAAGGGGCAGAAAATGCTGAAAATGGTCCCAGTTTGATTATTCTCGTATGACCATTCAGCTTGTGATCTTCACCAAAGGCCAAACCACTACATATTACACTACTAAGTTTGAGGGGAGGAAGTAAAATAAAGAGGTTATAAAAATAGAAACAACAAAGACTTCACAACTATTCAGCCCATGGAAATTCACTTTAAATTCCAAGAAAGGAGGAGGGAAGAAGAGTTAAAACTGATCTTTGGCAAATAAGAGAGCAGATAAGGAAGATCTCAGGGAATAAAAGGCTGAGATCTTCTGATAAAAAATAAAACAACAGTAACAAATGTCACCTATTTGAAAGTTCCATGTTCTCTTAATTTAGAAAAACCATAACAGAAGCAGTGATATTCTCAATAACTGAACTCTTTCCGTGCTTCACAAAAAATTGTTGTGGCTGGTACTTTACCTGGTCCATCTGTTGCTGCAGACCTCTGCCTTTTCCTTCTTACAATGCTGGAAGTGCCAGCATCATCGTCGTTTACTGAAGATGGTGATGCAAATGAAAAAATAAAACAACAGTAACAAATGTGAACAGCATCATCACTTACAAACGATAGAATTGTCATCGGTAAGCGATGATGCTGTTCAAGTTCAATGTTCTCTTAATTTAGAATAACCATAACAGTAGCAGTGATATTCTCAATAACTGAACTCTTTCTGTGCTTTGCAATAAATTGTTGTGGCTAGTACTTTACCTGGTTCATCTGTTGCTACAGACCTCTGTCTTTTTCTTAGTAACAGGCTCGAAGTGCCAGTTACCAAGGAAAAGGCAGAGGTCACATACTGAAGATGGCATTGCAGATAAAAAAAAATTAAACAACAGTAACAAAATTTTAATGTGACCTATTTGAAAGTTCCATGTTCTCTTAATTTAGAAAAACCATAACAGAAGCAGTGATATTCTCAATAACTGAACTCTTTCCGTGCTTCACAAAAAAATTGTTGTGGCTGGTACTTTACCTGGTCCATCTGTTGCTGCAGACCTCTGCCTTTTCCTTCTTACAATGCTGGAAGTGCCAGCATCATCGTTGTTTACTGAAGATGCTGATGCAAATGAAAAAATAAAACAACAGTCATAAATGTGAACAGCATCATCACTTACCGCTGATGGAATTGTCATCGGTAAGCGATGATGCTGTTTAAGTTCAATGTTCTCCTAATTTAGAATAACAATGACAGTAGTAGTGATATTCTCAATAAGGAGTTTAAGCAATGACTACGGCAACAATGCAAATGTCATTGTAAAATGTTTATCACAGGATTGTAGCTAATTTATGGTTATTCCAGTGTGTTTAACTTGTAAAATATGAACAAACCATTCAGGAAAAAAATTAGTATGACAACAGTAACAAAGGTGAACAGCATCATCACTTACCAATGATGAAATTGTCATCAGTAAGCAACGATGCTGTTCAAGTTCAATGTTCTCCTAATTTAGAATAACAAATGACAGTAGCAGTGATATTCTCAATGACTAAACTCTTTCTGTGCTTCACAAAAAATTGTTGTGGCTGGTACTTTACCTGGTCCATCTGTTGCTGCAAACCTCTGTCTTTTCCTTGCTAACATGCTGGCACTTCCAGCATTTTAACAAGGAAAAGGCAGAGGTCTGCAGCAGGTCGTGGTTTACTGAAGATGGTGATACAGATGAAAAAATAAAACAACAGTAACAAATGTGAACAGCATCATCACTTACCAATGATAGAATTGTCATCTGTAAGCGATGATGCTGTTCACGTTCAATGTTCTCTTAATTTAGAATAACTATGACATTTGTAGTGATATTCTGAATAGGGAGTTTAAGCAGCAGTGGTAGTGATTATTTCAGCATCACTGTATACCAATGATGAAATAGTCACAGTTACTCAGCATTCAGTCATGTTGCCCAAAAATTAATGCTGAAAGTTTTTCACACAAAGTTCTGTTTTGGACATTTTTTGGTATTTATTTAGTTCTAAGTTCATTGCAGCAATTTCATCATATATTCAGATGGTAACTTGCACAATATAAGAAACAAAATATTGTTATTATCTACAGTCATTTCGCACAGTTTAGATCAAACTGGAGATGTCAATGTAGTGCTTTCCATCAAGTCAACAAGACCTCAGACTGAGATCACTTTTTGCCGACTTCTCTACTGTTGTTGTTGTTGTTCTTCTTCTTCTTCTTCTTCTTCTTCTTATTATTATTATTATTATTATTATTATTATTATTATTATTATTATTATTATCAGTATTATTTAATAACTTGAAGGGCTACAATCATGGACAAAAGTGTTGACACATTTGGTCAAAACAAACGTAATTGAAAGAACATCTTTTCTTGTTAATAGTTAAGCCCCCTCTCCACATTTTTAATGTTGAAATATGTTCCGTGGACACCGGCATGTGGTACAACATTGAAAAAGGGGGCGGGGGGGGGGGGGGGGTCAAAATGTGAGAATTGGGGATTGAAAAACTTGCGTGTTTATCGGCAAAGGTTTTTTTTGGGGGAGAGTCTCAACTACTTTTGTCTGTGAGTGTAGCTGTCAGTTTTAAAGGGTAATCACGGCATGCATTCAAACCTAAAACCAATGGAAGTTCCCTGGTGGAGGAAGGAATTTACTTGCATATATTGTAGAGATTTACATGAAATGAATTATCCAGAATAACCATGACAAATAGGCCTTTTTAGCTTGTGGATTTTGTTTTCCCAATGTAGACTATGCGATCTTCCCAAGGGAATTTGCCTTTTGTCTTTTCATAAATTATGCATACATATGCATGTGATTAAGGCGAAATTTCAAAGAAACAGTTCTCTAGGGTAACATCATGTGATCTCCATTGGGAAAACAAAATCTACAAGCTAAAAAGGTCTATTAACAGTACTGTTGTAGATGACTAAACACTCACTCCACTTTACAACACTGTGAGAGGTGCTAGCATCTTCAGTTCCATGCATCACTGTTGGCATTAGTGTCTCAGATAGTAGACCAGAAACTGGTACCACCTCCACTGCTGGAGTCAGAGTCTCAGATGCTTTCACTTGGAGTCCTGCAGTTGAAGTAAACTCCTCTGCCTCCCGTGACAACAATGTCAAATCAGTGTCTGATGACTCAGTGCAAACAGTTAAGGCTGCCGGCGGAGCAACAGTTGATTTAGTATCAAATTTATCACAGGAGGACGCAGAAGTTGGGGCCTCTGTTGGTGAAGTCAGGCCTGCTGGTAGAACATCAACTTCATCACAGTAGGATACAGAACTGGAAATCTCTGCTGGCACTATTAGGGCTGCTGGTAGAGCACCACTTGATTTAGTCTGAAGTTCATCAGTCAGAGCCACTGGTAGAGCACCAGTTGATCCAGTCTCAACTTCATTGGAGAATGCAGAATTTGAGGTCTCTGCTGGCACTGTTAGGGCTACTGGTAGAGCACCAGTTGATCCAATCTCAACTTCATCACTACACAATACAGAACTTGGGGTCTCTCCTGGCTCTGTTAGGGTTTCTGGCAGAGTACCAGTTGATTCAGTTCCATGCATCAGTGTTGAAGTTAGTGTCTGGGATAGTGTAGCAGCTGTAACCGGAGTCTCAGACGCTTTCACATGCAGATCTGCACTTGAAGCAACCTCCATTGCTTCAGGGGGAAATGATGTTACATGAGGGTCTGATGAACCAGAGAAAACTGATTCAGAACCAGTTTTCCCTTGCGACAATCTCCGTTCTCCTCTTCTCCTGCTCCTTTTCCGTTCCACTTTTGCCACACTTGAAGAAGGACTTTTGACTGGTGGTATTATGGTCTCCATAATTGGTGAGTGAGACGGTGCAGTCGGCGCCACTGCTAAACCATCAGTTGATTCATTGTCAACTCCATCATTGTTGATTCCAGAACTTGGTGTCTCTCCTGCCACTGTTAGGGCTGCTGGTTGAGCACCAGTTGAATCGCCCTCAGCTTTATCACAGGAGGCTGGAGAAGTTGGGGTCTCTGCTGGCAATGTTAGGGCTGCTGCTAGAGCACCAGATGAACCAGTCCCAACTTCATCACTACAGGGTCCAAAACTTGAGGTCTCTGCTGGCTCTGTGAGGGCTTCTGGCAGGCCACCAGTTGATTCAGTTCCATGCATCAGTGTTGAGGTTACTGTCTGGGATAGTTCACCAGGAATTAGCACCACCTCCACTGCTGTAATTAGAGACCCAGATGCTTTCACTTGCAGATCTGCACTTGAAGCAACCTCCATAGCTTCTGGTGAAAATGATGTCACATGAGCATCTGATGAACAAGTGAAAACCTCAGACAAAGACATAACTGATACAGAAGTGGTTTTCTCTTGTGAAAATCTCCTTTCTCGTGACAAACTTTTATCCGACCTTTTCCTGCTCCTTGTTCGTCCTCCTTTTGCGACACTTGGAGCAGGAGTTGGGACTAGTGCTAGGGTGTTCTCTAGAATTGGTGAGTGGGATGGTGCACTCCGAGCTGCTGGTAGACCATCAGTTGATTGCCTCTCAACATCATCACTGCAGGATCCAAAACTTGGGGTCTCCGCTGGCACTATTAGGGCTGCCTCTACTAGAGCACCAGTTGATCCAGTCCAAACTTCATTGAAAAAAGCACAATTTGAGGTCTCTGCTGGCACTGGTAGAGCTGCTACTTGAGCACCAGTTGAGTCACTCTCAATTTCATCACAGGAGGTGGGAGACGTTGGGGTCTCTGCTGGCACTCTTATGGGTGCTGCAACAGCACAAGTTGATTCAGATCCGCACAGGAGTGTTGAATTTAGTGTATGGGATAGTGTGGTCTCCACAATTGGTGACCAAGAAGTTGCACTCAGAGCCACTGCTGGAGCACCAGTTGATCCAGTCTCAATTTCATTGGAGAATGCACAATTTGACTTCTCTGCTGGCACTGTTAGGGCTCCCGGTTGAGCATCAGTTGATTCACTTAGAACGTCATCACAGGAGGCTGCAGAAGTTGGCATCTCTGCTGGCACTGTTAGGGCTGTTGGTAGAGCACCAGATGAACCAGTCCCAACTTCATCACTACAGGATCCAAAACTTGGGTTCTCTCCTGGCTTTGGTAGGGTATCTGCGAGAGCACCAGTTAATTCAGTTCCATGCATAGGTGTTGAAGTTAGTGTCTGGGTTAGTGCACCAGCAATTGGCACCACCTCCATTGCTGTAATTAGAGTCCCAGATTCTTTCGCTTGCAGATCTGCACTTGAAGCAACCTCCATTGCTTCCAGGCAAAATGATGTTGCATGAGGGTCTGACGAACCAGTGAAAACCTCAGACAATGACATAACAGATTGAGAACTGGTTTTCTGTTGGCTCCTTTCTTGTGACTTACTTTTACGCGACCTTCTCCTGCTCCTTGTTCGTCCAAGTTTTGCCACACTTGGAGCAGGAGTTTGGAGTGGTGCAAGCGTGGTCTCCAGAATTGGTGAGTGAGATGGGACAGTTAGAGCTCCTGGTAGAGCATCCGTTGATTGTCTCTCAACTTCATCACTGCAGGATCCAGAAGTTGGGGTCTCTGCTGGCACTATTAGCGCTGCCACTTCTAGGGCACCAGTTGATCCAGTGTCAACTTTATCGCAGGATGTACGATTTGAAGTCTCTGCTGGCACTGTTAGGGCTGCTGGGAGAGCACCACTTGATTTAGTCTGAAGTGCATCACTGCAGGTTGAAGAAGTTGAGGTCTCTGGTTGCACTCTTAAGGCTGCTGGTAGAGCACCAGATGAGCCAGTCCCAAATTCATCACTACAGGATGTACAACTTGGGGCCTCTGCTGCCTCTGTTAGAGCTTCTGGCAGAGCACCAGTTGATTCAGTTCCATGCATAGGTGTTGAAGTCAGTGTCTGGGATAGTGCGTCAGGAATTGGCTCCACCTCCATTGCTGTAATTGGAGTCCCAGATGCTTTCACTTGCAGATCTGCACTTGAAGTAACCTCCATAGCTTCCGGTGCAAATGATGCCACATGAGTGTCTGATGAACCAATGAAAACCTCAGACCAAGATATAAACAATTCAGAACTGGGTTTCTCTTCCGAAAACCTCCTTTCTTGTGACCCACTTTTACGTGACCTTCTCCTGCTCCTTCTTTGTCCCACTTTTGCCACACTTGGAGCAGGAGTTTGGACTGCTGGTAGTGTGGTCTCCAGCATTGGTGACTGAGATGGTGCAGTGAGAGCTGCTGGGAGACCACCAGTTGATTGCCTGCCAACTTCAATTCTGCAGCATCCAGAACTTGGGGTCTCTGCTGGCACTATTAGGGCTGCCACTGCTAGAGCACCAGTTGATCCGGTCTCAACTTTATTGGAGAATGCACACTTTGAGGTCGCTGCTGTTACTGTTAGGGCTGCTGGTTGAGCACTAGTTGAGTCACTGTCAACTTCATCACAGCAGGCTGGAGAAGTAGGGGTCTCCGCTGTTACTGTTACGGCTGCTGTACCAGATGAACCAGTCCCAACTTTATCGCTACAAGCTGCAGAACTTAAGGTCTCATCTGGCTCTGTTAGTGCTTCTGGTAGAGCAGCAGTTGATTCACTTCCATGCAGCAATGTTGGAGTTAGTGTCTGGGATAGTGCAGCAGGAACTGGCACCACCTCCATCAATGTAACTGGAATCCCAGATGCTTTCACTTGCATATCTGCACTTGTAGAGACCTCCATTGCTTCTGGTGAAAATGACATTACATGATGGTCTAATGAACCAGTGAGAACCTCAGACAAAGACATAACTGATTCAGAACTGGTTTTCTCTTGCGAAAATCTCCTTTTACGTGACCCACTTTTACACAAACTTCTCTTCCTTCTTTGTCCCACTTTTGCCACACTTGGAGCAGGAGTTTGGACTGGTGCTGGTGTGGTCTGCACAATTAGTGAGTGAGATGGTGCAGTCAGAGCAGTAGGTAGACCATCAGTTGATTGCCTCTCAACTTCATCACTGCAGGATCCAGAACTTGGGGTCTCTCCTGGCACTATTACAGCTGCCACTGCCAGAGCATCAGTTGATCCAGTCTCAGCTTCATTGGAGAATACACAATTTAAGGTCTCTGGTGGCACTGTTAGGGCTGCTGGTTGAGTACCATTTGAGTCACTGTCAACTTCATCACAGGAGGCTGGAGAAGTTGGGGTCTGTGCTGGCACTGTTATTGCAGCTACAATAGCACACGTTGATTCATTTTCAGACACGAGTGTTGAAGTTAGCTTCTGGGATAGTGTGGTCACCACAATTGGTGACTGAGATGCTGCAGTCAGAGCCACTGCTAGATCACCAGTTGATCCAGTCTCACCTTCATTGGAGAATGCACAATTTAAGGTCTCTGCTGGCACTGGTAGGGCTGCTGGTTGAGCATCTGTTGATTCACTTACAACATCATCACAGGAGGCTTCAGAATTTGGTGTCTCTTCTGGCACTGCTAGGGCTGATGGTAGAGCAAAAGATGGATAAGTCCCAACTTCATCACTACAGGATGCAGAACTTGGGTTCTCTGATGGCTCTGTTAGGGCTTCTGACAGAGCACCAGTTAACTCAGTTCCATGCATAGGTGTTGAAGTTAGTGTCTGGGTTACTGCACCAGCAATTGGCACCACCTCCATTGCTGTAATTAGAGTCCCAGATTCTTTCGCTTGCAGATCTGCACTTGAAGCAACCTCCATTGCTTCCAGGCAAAATGATGTCGCATGAGGGTCTGACGAACCAGTGAAAACCTCAGACAATGACATAACTGATTGAGAACTGGTTTTCTCTTGCGAAAAGCTCCTTTCTCGTGACTTACTTTTACGCGACCTTCTCCTGCTCCTTGTTCGTCCACATTTTGCCACACTTGGAGCAGGAGTTTGGAGTGGTGCAAGCGTGATCTCCAGAATTGGTGAGTAAGATGGGACAGTTAGAGATGCTGGTACAGCATCCATTGATTGCCTCTCAACTTCATCAGTGCAGGATCCAGAAGTTGGGGTCTCTGCTGGCACTATTAGGGCTGCCACCTCTAGAGCACCAGTTGATCCAGTGTCAACTTTATCGCAGAATGTACAATTAGAGGTCTCTGCCGGCACTGTTAGGGCTGCTGGTTGAGCACCAGTTGAGTGACTGTCATTTTCACCACAGGAGGCAGGAGAGGTTGGGGTCCCTTCTTGCACTGTTATTGCAGCTGCAACAGCACAAGTTGATTCAGTTCCACACAGTGTGGTCTCCACAATTGGTGACTGAGGTGTTGCAGTCAGAGCCACTGCTAGAGCACCAGTTGACCCAGTCTCAACTTCATTGGAGAATGCACAATTTGAGCGCTCTGCTGCCACTGTTAAGATTGCTAGTTGAGTATCATTTGATTCACTTACAAATTCTTCACAGGAGGCTTCAGAACTTGGCGTCTCTACTGGCACTGTTAGGGCTGCTCGTAGAGTACCAGATGAACCAGTCCCAACTTCATCACTACAGGATGCAGAACTTGGGTTCTCTGATGGCTCTGTTAGGGCTTCTGACAGAGCACCAGTTAACTCAGTTCCATGCATAGGTGTTGAAGTTAGTGTCTGGGTTAGTGCACCAGCAATTGGCACCACCTCCATTGCTGTAATTAGAGTCCCAGGTTCTTTCGTTTGCAGATCTGCACTTGAAGCAACCTCCATTGCTTCCAGGCAAAATGATGTCGCATGCGGGTCTGACGAACCAGTGAAAACCTCAGACAATGACATAACTGATCGAGAACTGGTTTTCTCTTGCGAAAAGCTCCTTTCTCGTGACTTACTTTTACGCGACCTTCTCCTGCTCCTTGTTCGTCCACATTTTGCCACACTTGGAGCAGGAGTTTGGAGTGGTGCAAGCGTGGTCTCCAGAATTGGTGAGTAAGATGGGACAGTTAGAGATGCTGGTACAGCATCCATTGATTGCCTCTCAACTTCATCACTGCAGGATCCAGAACTTGGGGTCTCTGCTGGCACTATTAGTGCTGCCACCTCTAGAGCACCAGTTGATCCAGTGTCAACTTTATCGCAGAATGTACAATTTGAGGTCTCTGCTGGCACTGTTAGGGCTGCTTGTTGAGCACCAG
The DNA here is from genome assembly GCA_016490735.1 of Pachyseris speciosa. Lineage (NCBI taxonomy): Eukaryota > Metazoa > Cnidaria > Anthozoa > Scleractinia > Pachyseridae > Pachyseris > Pachyseris speciosa. The sequence goes on along the minus strand of JAEMWC010001172.1, from coordinate 114,098 downwards.
TTGAGTGACTGTCAACTTTATCACAGGAGGCAGGAGAGGTTGGGGTCCCTGCTTGCACTGTTATTGCGGCTGCAACAGCACAAGTTGATTCAGTTCCATACAGTGTGGTCTCCACAATTGGTGACTGAGGTGTTGCAGTCAGAGCCACTGCTAGAGCACCAGTTGACCCAGTCTCAACTTCATTGGAGAATGCACAATTTGAGCGCTCTGCTGCCACTGTTAAGATTGCTAGTTGAGTATCATTTGATTCACTTACAAATTCTTCACAGGAGGCTTCAGAACTTGGCGTCTCTACTGGCACTGTTAGGGCTGCTCGTAGAGCACCAGATGAACCAGTCCCAACTTCATCACTACAGGATGCAGAACTTGGGGTCTCTGATGGCTCTGTTAGGGCTTCTGACAGAGCATCAGTTGATTCAGTTCTATGCAGCCATGTTGAAGTTAGTGTCTCGGATAGTGCAGCAGGAACTGGCACCACCCCCATCGCTGTACTTGGAGTCCATGATGCTTTCACTGGTAGATCTGCACTTGAGGCAACCTCCATTGCTTCTGGTGAAAGTGATGTCACATGAGGGTCTGGTGAACCAGTGAAAACCTCAGACAACGACATAACTGATTCAGGATTGGTTTTCCCTTGTGACAATTTCCCTTCTCCTGGCCCACTTTTACGTGACCTTTTGCTGCTCCTTTTTCGTTCTACTTTTCCCACACTTGGAGAAATTTTTACTGGTGGTAATATGGTCTCTAAAATTGGTGAGTGAGATGGTGTAGTCAGCACCACTGGTAGACCATCAGTTGATTCACTGTCAACTCTAACACTGCTGATTCCAGAAATTGGGGTCTCTGCTGGCACTCGTAGCATTGCTGGTTGACCACCAGTTAATTCAATTACAGCTTCATCACAGGAGGCTGCAGAAGTTGGAGTCTCTGCTGGCACTGTTACGGCTGCTGGGAGAGCACCACTTGATTTAGTCTGAAGTGCATCACTGCAGGTTGCAGAAGTTGAGGTCTCTGGTTGCACTCTTAAGGCTGCTGGTAGAGCACCAGATGAGCCAGTCCCAAATTCATCACTACAGGATGTACAACTTGGGGCCTCTGCTGCCTCTGTTAGAGCTTCTGGCAGAGCACCAGTTGATTCAGTTCCATGCATAGGTGTTGAAGTCAGTGTCTGGGATAGTGCGTCAGGAATTGGCTCCACCTCCATTGCTGTAATTGGAGTCCCAGATGCTTTCACTTGCAGATCTGCACTTGAAGTAACCTCCATAGCTTCCGGTGCAAATGATGCCACATGAGTGTCTGATGAACCAATGAAAACCTCAGACCAAGATATAACCGATTCAGAACTGGGTTTCTCTTCCGAAAACCTCCTTTCTTGTGACCCACTTTTACGTGACCTTCTCCTGCTCCTTCTTTGTCCCACTTTTGCCACACTTGGAGCAGGAGTTTGGACTGCTGGTAGTGTAGTCTCCAGCATTGGTGACTGAGATGGTGCAGTGAGAGCTGCTGGAAGACCACCAGTTGATTGCCTGCCAACTTCAATTCTGCAGCATCCAGAACTTGGGGTCTCTGCTGGCACTATTAGGGCTGCCACTGCTAGAGCACCAGTTGATCCGGTCTCAACTTTATTGGAGAATGCACACTTTGAGGTCGCTGCTGTTACTGTTAGGGCTGTTAGGGCTGCTGGTTGAGCACTAGTTGAGTCACTGTCAACTTCATCACAGGAGGCTGGAGAAGTAGGGGTCTCTGCTTTTACTGTTACAGCTGCTGCTAGAGTACCAGATGAACCAGTCCCAACTTTATCACTACAACCTGCATAACTTAAGGTCTCATCTGGCTCTCCTAGTGCTTCTGGTAGAGCAGCAGTTGATTCACTTCCATGCAGCAATGTTGGAGTTAGTGTCTGGGATAGTGTAGCAGGAACTGGCACCACCTTCATCGCTGTAACTGGAATCCCAGATGCTTTCACTTGCATATCTGCACTTGTAGAGACCTCCATTGCTTCTGGTGAAAATGACATTACATGATGGTCTAATGAACCAGTGAGAACCTCAGCCAAAGACATAACTGATTCAGAACTGGTTTTCTCTTCCGAAAATCTCCTTTTACGTGACCCACTTTTACACAAACTTCTCTTCCTTCTTTGTCCCACTTTTGCCACACTTGGAGCAGGAGTTTGGACTGGTGCTGGTGTGGTCTGCACAATTAGTGAGTGAGATGGTGCAGTCAGAGCAGTTGGTAGACCATCAGTTGATTGCCTCTCAACTTCATCACTGCAGGATCCAGAACTTGGGGTCTCTGCTGGCACTATTACAGCTGCCACTGCCAGAGCATCAGTTGATCCAGTCTCAGCTTCATTGGAGAATACACAATTTAAGGTCTCTGGTGGCACTGTTAGGGCTGCTGGTTGAGTACCAGTTGAGTCACTGTCAACTTCATCACAGGAGGCTGGAGAAGTTGGGGTCTCTGCTGGCACTGTTATTGCAGCTACAACAGCACACGTTGGTTCAGTTCCACACAGGAGTGTTGAAGTTAGCTTCTGGGATAGTGTGGTCACCACAATTGGTGACTGAGATGCTGCAGTCAGAGCTACTGCTAGATCACCAGTTGATCCAGTCTCACCTTCACTGGAGAATGCACAATTTAAGGTCTCTGCTGGCACTGGTAGGGCTGCTGGTTGAGTATTTGTTAATTCATTTACAACATCATCACAGCAGCCTTCAGAACTTGGTGTCTCTGCTGGCACTGCTAGGGCTGATGGTAGAGCAAAAGATGGATAAGTCCCAACTTCATCACTACAGGATGCAGAACTTGGGGTCTCTGATGGCTCTGTTAGGGCTTCTGACAGAGCACCAGTTAACGCAGTTCCATGCATAGGTGTTGAAGTTAGTGTCTGGGTTAGTGCACCAGCAATTGGCACCACCTCCATTGCTGTAATTAGAGTCCCAGATTCTTTCGCTTGCAGATCTGCACTTGAAGCAACCTCCATTGCTTCCAGGCAAAATGATGTCGCATGAGGGTCTGACGAACCAGTGAAAACCTCAGACAATGACATAACTGATTGAGAACTGGTTTTCTCTTGCGAAAAGCTCCTTTCTCGTGACTTACTTTTACGTGACCTTCTCCTGCTCCTTGTTCGTCCACGTTTTGCCATACTTGGAGCAGGAGTTTGGAGTGGTGCAAGCGTGGTCTCCAGAATTGGTGAGTAAGACGCGACAGTTAGAGATGCTGGTGCAGCATCCGTTGATATCCTCTCAACTTCATCACTGCAGGATCCAGAACTTGGGGTCTCTGCTGGCACTATTAGGGCTGCCACCTCTAGAGCACCAGTTGATCCAGTGTCAACTTTATCGCAGAATGTACAATTTGAGGTCTCTGCTGGCACTGTTAGGGCTGCTGGTTGAGCACCAGTTGAGTGACTGTCAACTTCATCACAGGAGGCAGGAGAGGTTGGGGTCTCTGCTTGCACTGTTATTGCGGCTGCAACAGCACAAGTTGATTCAGTTCCACACAGTGTGGTCTCCACGATTGGTGACTGAGGTGTTGCAGTCCGAGCCACTGCTAGAGCACCAGTTGATCCAGTCTCAACCTCATTGGAGAATGCACAATTTGAGGTCTGTGCTGCCACTGTTAAGACTGCTAGTTGAGTATCATTTGATTCACTTACAAATTCTTCATAGGAGACTTCAGAACGTGGCATCTCTACTGGCACTGTTAGGCTTGCTCGTAGAGCACCAGATGAACCAGTCCCAAGTTTATCACTACAGGATGCAGAACTTGGGGTCTCTGATGGCTCTGTTAGGGCTTCTGACAGAGCATCAGTTGATTCAGTTCTATGCAGCCATGTTGAAGTTAGTGTCTCGGATAGTGCAGCAGGAACTGGCACCACCCCCATCGCTGTACTTGGAGTCCATGATGCTTTCACTGGCAGATCTGCACTTGAGGCGACCTCCATCGCTTCTGGTGAAAGTGATGTCACATGAGGGTCTGGTGAACCAGTGAAAACCTCAGACAAAGACATAACTGATTCAGGATTGGTTTTCCCTTGTGACAATTTCCCTTCTCCTGGCCCACTTTTACGTGACCTTTTGCTGCTCCTTTTTCGTCCTACTTTTCCCACACTTGGAGAAATTTTGACTGGTGGTAATATGGTCTCTAAAATTGGTGAGTGAGATGGTGTAGTCAGCACCACTGGTAGACCATCAGTTGATTCACTGTCAACTCTATCACTGCTGATTCCAGAAATTGGGGTCTCTGCTGGCACTCGTAGCATTGCTGGTTGACCACCAATTAATTCAATTGCAGCTTCATCACAGGAGGCTGCAGAAGTTGGAGTCTCTGCTGGCACTGTTAGGGCTGCTGGGAGAGCACCACTTGATTTAGTCTGAAGTGCATCACTGCAGGTTGCAGAAGTTGAGGTCTCTGGTTGCACTCTTAAGGCTGCTGGTAGAGCACCAGATGAGCCAGTCCCAAATTCATCACTACAGGATGTACAACTTGGGGCCTCTGCTTCCTCTGTTAGAGCTTCTGGCAGAGCACCAGTTGATTCAGTTCCATGCATAGGTGTTGAAGTCAGTGTCTGGGATAGTGCGTCAGGAATTGGCTCCACCTCCATTGCTGTAATTGGAGTCCCAGATGCTTTCACTTGCAGATCTGCACTTGAAGCAACCTCCATAGCTTCCGGTGCAAATGATGTCACATGAGTGTCTGATGAACCAGTGAAAACCTCAGACAAAGATATAACCAATTCAGAACTGGGTTTCTCTTGCGAAAACCTCCTTTCTTGTGATCCACTTTTACGTGACTTTTTCCTGCTCCTTCTTCGTCCCACTTTTGCCACACTTGGAGCAGGAGTTTGGACTGCTGGTAGTGTGGTCTGCACAATTAGTGAGTGAGATGGTGCAGTCAGAGCAGTAGGTAGACCATCAGTTGATTGCCTCTCAACTTCATCACTGCAGGATCCAGAACTTGGGGTCTCCGCTGGCACTATTACAGCTGCCACTGCCAGAGCATCAGTTGATCCAGTCTCAGCTTCATTGGAGAATACACAATTTAAGGTCTCTGGTGGCACTGTTAGGGCTGCTGATTGAGTACCAGTTGAGTCACTGTCAACTTCATCACAGGAGGTTGGAGAAGTTGGGATTTCTGCTGGCACTGTTATTGCAGCTACAACAGCACACATTGATTCAGTTCCACACAGGAGTGTTGATGTTAGCTTCTGGGATAGTGTGGTCACCACAATTGGTGACTGAGATGCTGCAGTCAGAGCCACTGCTAGATCACCAGTTGATTCAGTCTCACCTTCATTGGAGAATGCACAATTTAAGGTCTCTGCTGGCACTGGTAGGGCTGCTGATTGAGCATCTGTTGATTCACTGACAACTTCATCACGGGAGGCTTCAGAACTTGGTGTCTCTGCTGGCAGTGCCAGGGATGATGGTAGAGCAAAAGGTGGATAAGTCCCAACTTCATCACTACAGGATGCAGAACTTGGGTTCTCTGATGGCTCTGTTAGGGCTTCTGACAGAGCACCAGTTAACTCAGTTCCATGCATAGGTGTTGAAGTTAGTGTCTGGGTTAGTGCACCAGCAATTGGCACCACCTCCATTGCTGTAATTAGAGTCCCAGATTCTTTCGCTTGCAGATCTGCACTTGAAGCAACCTCCATTGCTTCCAGGCAAAATGTCGCATGAGGGTCTGACGAACCAGTGAAAACCTCAGACAATGACATAACTGATTGAGAACTGGTTTTCTCTTGCGAAAAGCTCCTTTCTCGTGACTTACTTTTACGTGACCTTCTCCTGCTCCTTGTTCGTCCAAGTTTTGCCATACTTGGAGCAGGAGTTTGGAGTGGTGCAAGCGTGGTCTCCAGAATTGGTGAGTAAGATGGGACAGTTAGAGATGCTGGTACAACATCCGTTGATTGCCTCTCAACTTCATCACCGCAGGATCCAATTGCAGCTTCATCAAAGGAGGCTGCAGAAGTTGGAGTCTCTGCTGGCACTGTTAGAGCTGCTGGGAGAGCACCACTTGATTTAGTCTGAAGTGCATCACTGCAGGTTGCAGAAGTTGAGGTCTCTGGTTGCACTCTTAAGGCTGCTGGTAGAGCACCAGATGAGCCAGTCCCAAATTCATCACTACAGGATGTACAACTTGGGGCCTCTGCTGCCTCTGTTAGAGCTTCTGGCAGAGCACCAGTTGATTCAGTTCCATGCATAGGTGTTGAAGTCAGTGTCTGGGATAGTACGTCAGGAATTGGCTCCACCTCCATTGCTGTAATTGGAGTCCCAGATGCTTTCACTTGCAGATCTGCACTTGAAGTAACCTCCATAGCTTCTGGTGCAAATGATGCCACATGAGTGTCTGATGAACCAGTGAAAACCTCAGACCAAGATATAACCAATTCAGAACTGGGTTTGTCTTGCGAAAACCTCCTTTCTTGTGACCCACTTTTACGTGACCTTCTCCTGCTCCTTCTTCGTCCCACTTTTGCCACACTTGGAGCAGGAGTTTGGACTGCTGGTAGTGTAGTCTCCAGCATTGGTGACTGAGATGGTGTAGTGAGAGCTGCTGGGAGACCACCAGTTGATTGACTGCCAACTTCAATTCTGCAGCATCCAGAACTTGGGGTCTCTGCTGGCACTATTAGGGCTGCCACTGCTAGAGCACCAGTTGATCCGGTCTCAACTTTATTGGAGAATGCACACTTTGAGGTCGCTGCTGTTACTGTTAGGGCTGCTAGTTGAACACTAGTTGAGTCACTGTCAACTTCATCACAGGAGGCTGGAGAAGTAGGGGTCTCTGCTGTTACTGTTACGGCTGCTGCCAGAGTACCAGATGAACCAGTCCCAACTTTATCGCTACAAGCTGCAGAACTTAAGGTCTCATCTGGCTCTGCTAGTGCTTCTGGTAGAGCAGCAGTTGATTCACTTCCATGCAGCAGTGTTGGAGTTAGTGTCTGGGATAGTGCAGCAGGAACTGGCACCACCTTCATTGCTGTAACTGGAATCCCAGATGCTTTCACTTGCATAGCTGCACTTGTAGAGACCTCCATTGCTTCTGGTGAAAATGACATTACATGATGGTCTAATGAACCAGTGAGAACCTCAGACAAAGACATAACTGATTTAGAACTGGTTTTCTCTTCCGAAAATCTCCTTCCACGTGACCCACTTTTACGCAACGTTCTCTTGCTTCTTTGTCCCACTTTTGCCACACTTGGAGCAGGAGTTTGGACTGGTGCTGGTGTGGTCTGCACAATTAGTGAGTGAGATGGTGCAGTCAGAGCAGTTGGTAGTCCATCAGTTGATTGCCTCTCAACTTCATCACTGCAGGATCCAGAACTTGGGGTCTCTGCTGGCACTATTAGGGCTGCCACTTCTAGAGCACCAGTTGATCCAGTGTCAACTTTATCGCAGAATGTACAATTTGAGTTCTCTGCTGGCACTGTTAGGGCTGCTGGTTGAGCACCAGTTGAGTGACTGTCAACTTCATCACAGGAGGCTGGAGAGGTTGGGGTCTCTGCTGGCACTGTTATTGCGGCTGCAACAGCACAAGTTGATTCAGTTCCACACAGAGTGGTCTCCACAATTGGTGACTGAGGTGTTGCAGTCAGAGCCACTGCTAGAGCACCAGTTGATCCAGTCTCAATTTCATTGGAGAATGCACAATTTGACTTCTCAGCTTCACTGGAGGATGGAGAAGTTGGGAGCTCTGATGGTGGAGTCGGGGTTGCTTGTAAAGCCTATAAATTAAATGTTAATGCAACAAACAGGGTGTAAGTTTTGAGTCAAATTTCGTGTTCAGAGTGACATTTGACAACTAAGAACTATAGTCTGGATGATCTCCCACAACAAGGTTGTGTCATTCAACAGATGTAGGTTTTAGCCTAGTGCCAGCCAGTGCCAGCTCTGACATGGGAAGAGACCATGAAAAGGGGTTAGGGTCTTTTCCGAGACCAGTTTTGCACTCACAATGATAATAATAATAATAATAATAATAATAATAATAATAATAATATTGTTTTAAATAATGAAAGATTTATTTAAGAATATCATGAAGAACATATTTAAAAATTGTAAAAATCATTAATAATTCATAAGACTAACGACCAATCTACAGGTAGTATTTGAGTCACACGTATACCTCTCTAAACCCTAATAAAAATTATTAACTTTCATAAAGGTGTCCTGCTCCGCTAATTAGTATGCATTAACTTTGATACAGATCTCTACTGATTAACATTACAAACACGACAAACACAATCTATTGTTTCATTTCACAAGTAACATAAAATATTCGCATCCAACCTGTATGGGCTTTAAAACGGCTCGCCTCCGGCTCGCCGTTTTAACTGCCCATAAAGGTCTACCGCTCATATTTTATGTATTACCTATTTACAAGGATAAATACTGTTTAAAACAACACACTTAAAAATTTTTGAAATTGTTGTGATAAGAGACCTAAAAAAAAACATATTTAACATGAAGCTTTAAAAATATTTGTAAAAAGTAATGGCTCAGCTTCCAGAAAATGTGACAAAAAAAAAACTAGCCTAAAAAAGTTGCTTCATAAATACCAGTAATCTAAACACCATATTAAGTATATAGAGTCAAACCTCGATTATCCGGACCTTGATTATCTGGATTTTTCGATTATCTGGACTTGCTTAGCTGGTCCCAGTTTTTCATGAATATTAATTAGCTATATTTAAGATCCGCAGCAAAACTTTTTCTCTTCAAATTAAGCAACGAAACTCCGGTTCAAACTGAATTTGTTTCACTTTAAAACACAAATCTGTATGCAAAAATTTCAAGCTGCAATAGTTCAGTCATTCATTTTAGGTTTAGCTCATTAATATTCATATTTCCAATTATCCGGACTCTCGATTATCTGGACTGTTCAACTCAGTCCCAATGAGTCCGGATAATCAAGGTTATGCTGTGTATATAAAAAAAAGTGGAATACAAAACTACAAAACACTTCTTGGCTTAGTATTCCTGGCTTTGGCTAGAGTTCCTAGAAATACCGTTCTCAATGCCATCTCTAATATTAAAGTTGGGTTGGCTCATGTATTCAATTTGCAAATCTATCCCAACAAAGTCTAGCTTTCGTCTTCTCCATCTTGAGCCTCTCAAGCATAGTATCACAGAATGCATGGTGGCAGAAGACACTTTAGCTCTTATCCAGGAAATAATAATAATAATAATAATAAATTTATAGTGTAGAAATTTCATACACTGTTAAGATGTGCATAACAATTTAAAATAAATAAATAGATACAAAATATTAATTGCCATTCAAGGGCATCAACTGGCCAGGTTGAGATCATTATAATACATGATTCTGTAGTGTTAGAAAGTGCACCTAAAAATCAGTAAAATGGCAAAATAGCAAAAATATGGTTCTATAAAGTATGGAAATTTTACAGACCTTTCTATGTTGGCTATTGTACTAATTTTAAGGTGCGTTGTGTTTCCAAATTTAAAGGTTACCAGCAGTGTTACCAGAAGGTCCATTTACCAAGGATTTTGAACCACAACTGAAGGCCTCGGTGCATAACCATCCTATGTCGAATTTTGGGTTGTTTTTCGATTTTGCCTGGATTTGCCTGAATTGTTGCATGTAAACTGCAATTCGATTGAAAGAAGATGTAATGCAACTTGCAAACCACTCCCATGGAAGGTTGGTTTCTTGGTGTACGTAAGAAAAAATGCATTTCTGGATTCTGGATGAATCAGTCAAAAAAATACCATACAATGTGTTTCCATCGAATTGCAGTTCACATGCAGAAATTCAGACAAATCCAAGCAAAATCGAAAAACGACTCAAAATTCGACATGGGATGGTTATGCTCCGAGGCCTTCAACTGTTTGCCATATCTGCAGAAAACCTACAGTCACTTCCAAACTAATGTATTTAGAATTAATTAATGTATTGGACTATGAGGAGTTCCCAGTGATCCTTCTCACCTCCACAAATTTCACGCAACTACAGTTTACCTTTAAAGCACTATCCAGTGCTTGTAAAGCTGACACCAGAGTCTGCTTCTGCTGTTCATCAGCTGCCTCATCAGTTGCTAAGAGCAACAAAAGTTGTCGGGCCTCTACAATATAAATAAATAAATACTTAAATATATAAATAAATAAATAAACACACAAAATATAAGTAATAACAAATTTAACTAGTGGCTAATGAACCCCAATAAAATACAATAACGCCCAACCAAGCTGTACTAGATATTTCACGTTGTGTGCAGAGGCAGAAGTACACTACAACAAGGAACTTGCATGCCATGACGTTTAAACTAATACAAACGTCATTTGACAAGTTAAAATTCAGTTTTTGGCCTAGAACAATACATTATTAAAGACCGTAACGAGCTGCCGTTAGAAGTAATTGATAAACCAAGCATCGATCAAAGCAGCTGCTGACATCTATTTTTCATAAACTTTAAGTATCAATTATATTTATCTTTGTTTTAATACTTGCTCACGTCCTTGAGATTTTGCAAGTTACCATATGTAGATAAAACACACAAGAAAATTTAAGCCTAAGTTCAGTGAGACTGCGCCATGACTTGTGCATGACAAGCTTTGAGCCAAACAATCAGAAACAGAATTAGATGGTGAAAATTATCTTAAAATAGCACGAAAGTTAATCAGATTTAAAGTAACAATACCTGCGGTCCAGAAAATTCCTACACGTTAACGCTAACCTTTAGAGAACTAAAAACTAGAGAATTCATGTTAACTCGAGGGCGTGCGGCGAGGCCACTTTGACACTGGGACAAACATGCACAGACAGCGCGAGATTTTACACGAAATATATTTTCTGAGGAATTCCGTACCAATCCTTATTTCCCTACGTATCTTAACTGAAGAAGGAAGTAAAAAATATTCTACTCAGTGAAAAGATGAGAGTTCACGTACAAAACTGCAAAACAAGCTGTAGTTGTGTTTTGCGCCAATGTCCAACATGCTGAACATGCCATGGCCATGACCGTGTAACTTGCAAGCCACGAAGAATTAACTGTCTGAATACCTGTGCTTGAACCTGCTCATAATTGCAAAACGAGGGTGAAAGCGCCAGTCCATTTTAAGGCTCACAAAGCATCCATTTTCAAAGTTTTTTTCGGCAAATAAAAAGTTGGCAAAACCTTTCATTTTACCTCGGGGAATTGCCGTAACATCCTCGTCCCAGGTCTTTTTGGTCACGTGGACTAGATGTTTCCAGCGATTAAAAATCGGTTTGTTGGCAAAATGAAACTCCTCTAAAGAGGCTATGTGAATCATGGATAAACAAGAATGTAGAATAGACGCTGAATGTTAGCGAAAATTACATTCTGTCATCAGAATGAATATTGCTTGTGTCTACCGTAAAAGCTCTATTAAGCCCCCGGGGGGCTTTAATTTCAGGCCTTATTGGGTCCTTATTATTAAATACCGAGCAGGAAACAGTATTGTGTGTTTTATTCAATTTTATTTTCTTATTTATGTTTTTTTAATTACCTGAAATTTCAGTGCCGATGGTGGTAGAAATCCCGATAGCATCTTTAGTGATGCTATCCGGGGCTTTAAGATCCATGCTTTCATGGCTTGA
>JAEMWC010001172.1:0-95000 GCA_016490735.1 Pachyseris speciosa | reverse complement strand
TTTCATCGCCACTGACGGGAGACAAAGTACGTAGGAGATGGGACGAAATTCTGAATTAGTCCAAAGTTTAGTACTCCGAATTTGCTCCCAAAAGCCGCTAAGGAAAGAGTTTCCGAAAGTATACTTTTTATCGGTAAGTTAGATTTTCTTGTAGTTTCACGCTGGCTGAAAACCAAGAGAATTAAAAGCTAATGTGTATTCACGTTTTCACCAAACTAATCACTTTCTTTCCAAAAGTGCCAAGTAATTTTCCAGATAGTTGCGTCGCGACGTCAAGACAACAGTATATATATCAAATCAGAGGTTCATTGAATCTGTCTTAAAAACTCTTTTTCCTGGGAATAATAGTTCCTGAGGGAGAGGTATTGATACCGATCAAAAAAACCCGAGAACCATGTGTAAGGCTAACTACTGAAGACACGCTGTTTTTTTTTTTTTCAGCCAGTCATGGCTAGGGTAATGAAAATATGGTTGACGTGGCAAGGTTTAGACAAGTTTACACACTGTTTCCAACTCCCGCCGGCTTGAAACGCGCGCAATTATTAGCGCGAGCATATTAAACGAAGTAAATAAACGACGCTGGCATAAGCTTGCTCTACTTATGGGATACCGTCTAGGAGTCAATTTGACATAATCGTAAGAGCAAAGGAAAGGAAAATATATTTGCTTTGATAATAACACTTGAACACTTGCTGTGCTTACAACGCTGTCAAAAATCAGGAGGAAGCAGTAATTGTTAGCTTCTTTGTGTAGTTTTTGTTTACTTTCGGTTTTCCACCTGTTGGCTCCTTTGGGTTAGATGTGATTTCCCATTCTGCGGTTATTCTCAGGCTGTTTGCGGTGGTTTTGGTTTTTAAGTTTCACTGTTTTTAGGAGCAAAATGGAGCACTTTTTTGGTGTGAAACTAGCTTCGTTGGCTGTCATTTATAATTTCGCTGAATTAAGGAATTATCAAGCTTTCCTCTTGTTCGTGTTTATGACTTTTAATTACAAATAACTTCAAAATTGAGGACAAAAAAGATAAATTTAAACCTTTCAGAAAAGTATTTTACAATGCTCCCCACTTTAATTAGTTAATTTGAACAATGGTAATTGCTAATAAATGCGATGGGCTTTTTCTAGATCCTTAAGCACAGGAATTTCATTTCTTTTTGAAAAATGAAATCCAAGTAGAATATGAGGCCTTGTTTTTGTGAGGAATATAACTGATTCAATCGACGTTTCAGTGGTTCGCCTGGCTCGCTTTTGCCAAGAAGGATCGTTTCATAGAAAACTTTAACGAGGGGTCGAACAAGCGGACAGTTTTAATGAGAGTATAAGGGCCCTGGCAAACGAGGACACATTGTAGTGGACCAGTAATGGGCTTCTGAGCGGACACATTGTTGCAGACACAAATGTTTCCCTGTTTTCCCACGCGCGCAACATTTGTTGGGGACACAAAATTTGTGTCCGAGACACAAAAAATGTTTCTGATTTTATCATTTTGTGTCCCCAACAAGGCAAATGTTTCCCAGTTTGCGCAGCATGGAAACACAACATTTTGTTATGTGTCCCGCTCGTTTGCCTACCCAAGAAACATCATGAACAGCAATGTGTCCACGACAATGTGTCCTCGTTTGCCAGGGCCTTTATTATAATTTACAGAATCCCATTAACTTTGAACCCCCCTCCCCTCCCTCCCCCCACCAACACCACCCCGATTTAAATGCACTAGCGAATATTGACTCCCAAGGCCGAGTTGTTGGAAGCACGTTGATTAAATATTAACCCATTGGCACCCGTGCCGGCCAAAACCGGCCGTAAAAAACTCCCATGCTTCAAAACATTGCAACTTTCTCAATCGCACGAATATTGCCTTAACTGTTAGTTGTGAGCACGAAATGGAATGCCCTTTAAATTTGGATATCCAATAAATGCAAGAAACGTAGCGATTTTTACCAAATATGGCCTTTTGAGTTTGGACAAGAACGAAACTGGCCGTTTTTAACGTCAAAGAGAAACAACAAAAATGCCCCTTTTTGCCTTCATGTTTTTTAAGGAAATCATCGTTCAAAAACCAAAATTCAACCATCATAACGAAATTCAGTCCTTTTTCTAGCTTAGAAATGACTTTTTTTGTTCATATTCTTCTCCCGAGCGTAGATACAGCCTTTTGTTCTAGTGCATTCGGGCCTTCCCGACATTTTCAACATCTTGAGCGCATTGCATGCTGGGAACTAACGAGAATTTTGGACAGCGCCCGTTCCTTCCCCCAATTCTTTCACATAGCCACTCCGACCTACCGCCAAAATTTCCTGCTCCTGGTCATCTTCAGTACGCAGAAATTCCAAAATATGTGGCGGTAGGTCGAGAAATTCATCAATAGTCGAGTCCCAAAGGTACTAAGTGTTCGACCGGCCAAATTCCCAGTTCGTCGAGTAACAAGCCAAATTCAACAACAAAGTACATCACCTTGCTCGATTCTTTGAGAAAGTGGACTCTTAGCTACCGTCACGCTTAATGATGCTCATCAGGCAGCCGCTAAAGATGAAAAATGGCTGTAAATTTAGCAGAAATCGCAAGCAAACCGAACTTGGGCCATTGTTGTCGCTTCACGGATAAAAAATAGCTTTGTCAAAATGACGTTTTCAGAAACCTTGAGCCTCCAGTGGCTTAGGACAGCACCACTTTTCCCTGGTAGTTCAAATAAAGAGTCACGAATTGCTATTCATCGTTTATAGGTGGAAAATCAGTCCGAAAATGTAAAAACCTGCGGTAGTCAATGGGTTAAGGCAACCTGTAGTTTTGGATCACAGGTAACCCAGGATTAGTGATAATCGTTCTCGACTACCTTGGCCCTGGCATGGAGTTAAAAATCTCCTACGTCACCACAGTTTTGAATGAGTTTTAACACGGCATCCTTGTAAAGCAGTTTTTAGTGTGTAGTTAATTAGTATTTTAGGTTAGTTAGTTTAGTTAAGGATAATTATAGTTAATTTTTTTACCATTTTATAATCTTTGCTGAAGGTTTTACCATGCATGTATAAATAAAGTTACCATTACCATTACCCCTCCTCCTCCTCCCTCTCTCGATCCCCCAAGATGTCAAAACTTAAGCGGTCACATAACTTGACAGAATCCAGCTATTGCTGTAGCACCAAAAGAATTTCGCTTCTCAGCGATCCGGTAAAAAAACGGTACAATATTCACTTGGAATGTTCTATAAGCTATGCGACAATGTCAAGATGGAAAAAGTTTTATGCTACCCTTTTCAACCGATACGCTCAGTTTGGCGTGATAATCCGCAAACTGGGGCACACCTGGCTACATCCCATAGACCCGTAAAGGGCTGTTGTTAGTGATATGTCATAATACGCCTGACGTTCAAGGAAGTCCCAGTCATAGCGCTTGAAGCCGCGGCTACACGAGCGATTTTTTGCTTGCGATGGTGATGCGATTTTTTCAATTTTGTCGCGTCACCAGCGCGCGATGAAAATCGCAAGTGTAGCCACCCTTGAACGTCGCAAGAAAAAAATCGCGAGAAATTGAATGAGTTTAATTTTTCGCGATTCTTTTTCTGCGATTTTTTGAGCTGTCGCATCACCTGTGCGAGGGTGGCTACACGGGTGATTTTCACTGCGCGCTGGTGACGCGACAATTAAAAAAAAAATCGCATCACCATCGCAAGCAAAAAATCGCTCGTGTAGCCGCGGCTTGATACCGATGTCAGCTTCCCGCTCGGGTTGTCCTTGTCACTCTGGCACCCATGTATATGAAAATCATATCTATGAATTTCGGCTGAAAGATTAAAAGTGTTGTAGATAATCGCAGTTGTGGACGCAACTTAAGGCTGCAAAGAGAAAGCCTGAAAAAATAATTGTTTCAGATTTGCTTTACGGAACAACTACGAAAATCTGTAACCAGGGTACGTAGCCCTTCCCACTCCACCCCACAAGGTACAGAAAGAGGAGGGAGACTGGGAATAAGGCTACAGTGAAAATTTTTCTCAGCTAAACCTAGTAACCGCTTCCTTTGTTTTATATGCTCCTGGTTGTAATTAATATTTTACTTGTCACAAGAATGAAAAATATACAAGGTCAATAACTCGGTTTTGTCAAAAAATAATAATAAAAACTTGAATTTTACCATTTTATTCTCAGCTGTAATCGTATATATTTACACAGATGTCGGAAAATCGATGTTGCCATGGATAAGGTTTGTGACTTCCGAAACGAGAAAATTTACGCAGCTGATAAAACATGAGCCAAAAAATATTCGAAGGCGTGGGATTTTGGTAGCTTCATATCATCTTGATCCTGCAATCTTTGGAGATTCGTTTGGTCGTATTTATATTTTCTGACTCGGATGGCAAAAAGAAAATGTATTGTATATTCGAAATTCCGGAGATTTGAGCTGAACCTTGCACCTGCGTGATGATGTCGAGACATTTCATGCATGCATAACTGACGTCATACGGGATTGTTGCTCAAACCGTACGTGGCGCTCTGTGTTTTGGACCCGACTACGAAAGTATTACCAAATATTTTTGTGTTTATCCCGCCACAACGCTGGTATTTTGTTTTTCTTATAATTCCAGTCATTGTGTATTTGTGAAACCGTGCCCAGGAATAGTGTCATATTGCGGCAGTCCTCAAAAGGAAAGCTGCGTGTTCCCAAAAAACCCCATAAATTCTTGTTGTCGGTAAAACATGGACGGTGGTGGAGGGGATTCGTTTGATCCTTGCGAGTGTATTTGCAGTCATGAAGGCGCTATGCGCAGACTAATTTCCCTGGTAAGTCTAAATTTCATGTTGAAGTACAAAGGAAATTTTTTTGGGACTAAAATTTATCGGCCGTTTAAAAGTCCTTTCGGTTTGGTGGGCTTAATTTATTAAGGCATCGCAAGGACGTAACAAGGTGTGTATTCATGGTGTGTAATTTTTTTTCCGGTTTGTCGTTACAGCTAAGAGATTCGCAGAGCTACTGCACGGATAACCAATGCTTACAAGATCGTAAGTTTTGACACTTTTTTCTTAAATATCCCAGCCATGGGCTGCAACTTTCTAATTTGCGTCTTGCATTGCGATCGACTTGTTATGTTCATACTTCTATTTTTTTGTAAGGTTAAGGTAGCTTAGTCCTAAACGTTTGTCGGGCGATAATTCTTTTATGTGGGAACAAACCAGGCTGCTTTAACCTTCAATAAACTGCTTTTCGCTTTTTAAATTGCGGTAAATTTTCTGACAGCCTGGTTAGAGCTGTATAATAATGTTGCAAGATTGCGGTGTATTAATACCGATCGTCGCGATGTGCTAAAAATTTTTGTTACCGTTATTACACAGTTGTATTTTACCTCCTTGCTAAAATTTGTATTTCGAAAATCCAGCAGGTGCTTTCGAAGTAAAGGTTGATTTGTTTTATCTTTCGAGTTTGTTTTACGTTCTTATGAAAACCAGTCACAAGGCATGGATGTTTTCAAGTCAGTGTGATTAATTATTCATCACGAATTGCGTGAGTCAACACATTATGAAAACTTCATTGTAATAGCTGGGCTCGCAGATATTGATCAAAGACGAAAATGTCAATATGTCATCATTTTATAGTGCCATATGTGCAATATTCATATTGTTTGTAATTAATGTTCCACATTATAAATCATCAAATATATCTTTATATATACCATACTTGCAGTTTAATTTTCATAATTTACTATCGGTGGCAACTAAGTTGGCTTTGAGACTATGGTATGTTTTTCCAACAAACAGTTGAATTTTGGTGAACGTCAAGAACTTATGCTCAAGTAACCGCTGACTAGATACGCGTTTGCCGTATGAGATAATGTGTTTTCCAATAAGTGAAGGTTATTTCAACACGCTGAAAGGTTTTGTTTTAGCCGAAATGCTATATTATACACAGTTTCATTCATGCTTTGGTCACAAACAGCTTAATCCAGCACAACAACCTTTGCATGATGGACAGTCAAACTTACTGGCAAATTATACCACCTTAAGCTTTCATACTGTCTTAGCCAGATCATGTTTTTTAAGATGTGTTCATGCTTAGATATTAATAACCAGTGGTATTATAGAAGGTTTTCACGGCCACCACGTTGGAGGTACAAAACAATAAAAATTATTTTCACAACAATAAAACTTATTTCCCAAAGGAAAATCATTCTTTTGTTTTGTACCTCCAACATGGCGGCTGTGACGTCATGTGAAAACCCTCTATAGTGCCACAAAGATTTCAAGTAACTTGAACATCCATGAAAAGGGAAATATCCAGAAAAAAGTGTTGTCCCAAGAACTGGTTTGTTGAAATGACATGGAGGTGGGGAGTGGAAGCTATATAGTTATGTCTGAGTGTCAGTCTTTCAGCCAATAATAATTATTGTGAATTCAAGAAAGCAGGTTTTCCCTGCATTATCAGGCTTGT
This sequence comes from Pachyseris speciosa, assembly GCA_016490735.1. Classification (NCBI taxonomy): domain Eukaryota; kingdom Metazoa; phylum Cnidaria; class Anthozoa; order Scleractinia; family Pachyseridae; genus Pachyseris; species Pachyseris speciosa. Next base: position 88,586 of record JAEMWC010001172.1, on the reverse strand, counting down.
TTCTGTGGCTGGAGATTGAAGTAAAGTTGCTGTTTTATATAGGCAGACTTTTATTGACAGTGGCAATGCAATTATGCATGAAGTTTGAACTCATTTTCCTTGAACACTGTTTGTTTGTAGTAAAATCTGAGGTGTATCTCAATTTCTTGTCATGTTGTAATTTTGTTTTCCTTTCGGCTTGAGCCTCAGCATACAATATTACAACAACTTATTATAGAGTTTTATATGTAAATTCACCATATTATCGTATTGCCTGGAAGTTTCTGCCCTGCAGAAGCTTTGAAATATTTCAGGAATAACTGAGAACCATAGCAACCAACCATAATGGTTGAACTGTTGAGAATAAATATCTTTCCAGGGAAACTGAAAACGTTTGAGTTGTAGAAATCTTAAGGTGGCTGTTTAAAGAACTAGTTAATGAAGCTAGTTGAAAGTAATTAGTAGCCGAGATATTATCTGCTGTTACAAATTCAAGGTTGATTCAACATGATAAAAGTGCATGTAATGTCAAAGGAAACTCTGAAGATCTCCGAGTTCCAGATGGGATTTGAACCCACAACCCTCTGTGATCTAGACGGACGCTCTAACCACTGAACTACTGGGACTCTATGGTGAGTGAGGGTGAAATGTGGGCTTTGACTGGAACCACATCATGCGGTCACAGAGCCAAATGATGACTAGCTCATATGACTTATAACTGCATCACGTAGTCACATTAAGGCATGTTATGGCACATGACTCATAACTGCATCACACAGTCACATTAAGGCATATCAAAGATGCAACCAACCAAACCTCCCAAGTGAGTAAATTAAGAAATGCATGAAACATCAAAGGAAACTTGAAAAAAATCCAAGTTCCAGTGACTGTGTGATGCAGTTATGAGTCATACAGTATGTGCTAGTCATCATTTGGCTGTGTGACCGTGTGATGTGGTTCCAGTCAAAAGCCCACATTTCACCCTTGTTCAACAAAGAGTCCCCGTAGCTCAGTGGTTAGAGCACCCGTCTAGATCATGGAGGGTCGTGGGTTCAAATCTGGAACTCGGATTTTTGATGTTACATACATTTCTATCATGTTGTATTTCTTAATTTATTCACTTTGGAGGTTTGGTTGGTTTCATCTTCGTAATGTGACTGTGTGATGCAGTTATGAGTCATATGTGCCATGATATGCTTTAATGTGACTGGGTGATGCAGTTATGAGTTATATGTGCTAGTCATCATTTGGCTGTGTGACTGCATGATGCGGTTCTAGTCAAAAGCCTACATTTCACCCTGAGCACTCACCAATAATCTTCCAAGCTAATACCAGTTGAGTTTATTTCATTTTTATTCAAGGTGGTTTGATTACTTCTGTGCAGAAATAAAAGAATTGAAGGGGTGAGAGCATAACTGACCTATTTTGCATTTTAGGTTGTTTTTAGATTTTGCTCTGATTTGTCAGAACTTTTGTATGTGAACTGCAATTTGATTGATTTCTTTGTGTATGCAACAAAACACAGTTTCTTGTCTATGTTATTTCTCGAAAAAGAAAGTATAAAAATCAGTGAAAATTTACCAAAAATGTTTTTCAATTGAATTGCAGTTCACATGCAAAAATTCGGACAAATCCAAGCAAAAACGACCTAAAATTTGACATAGGCTGGTTATTGTTTCAGCTGTTCAATTACATAATTATGCTTTTTTGCAGCAGAATCATGTAGACTGTATTTGAAATAATGTTAAGGTTTCCATTGTTTAAAAAAGCGGCCTACCATCATCAGAATGTGTTGAACGTGACACTTTAAGTATTTTTCATGTATCACACAGTTCCAGGACCACAAGGCAATGATACTGGAGGGGACAGTCATACCACATTCTACATCATGATGGCTTGGCTTGTCATTGCATTTGTGCTGTATCTTCTCAGGTGGGTATAACCATAGCTGGATGTTAATCACCAATGCAGGTGGGAAACAATATGGAAGCTAGAACTGTTGTGATGTTTAGTTTCAAATTTTAGATCAGGACGAAATGAAAAGTTTTGCAATACAATATACCCAAAAAAATTACCGGTATTCAGCATTTATGAGCCACTGCCCATAAATATGGACTAAACAGCGGCACAAGTCGAAAAATCAATTTTGCTCATTTTTTGCCCATAGATTGGCCCTAGCTAGAAAACTTGCAGACCATAGTTAGTCTCTGCTAATGCAGCTTTTTTAGGAAGAAATTTGCGAAAAACGATTTCGCCCCGATTGAGCTCAAAATCTACATCCAGTTATGTTGAATTTTCGGAATAGTTGATTGCTTTGCGTGCCGCACAACAGCTACTTGAGAATCTCTCGACGGTTTTTATATTCAGCTCAGGTCTTCATGGTATGACTGAGCGAAAAATAAATAAATTGAGGTTTAGTTTGAGCCTGAAACGAGATTGAACAGAGACACAAAATATTACAATGTGTTGCAAATGAATTATAGCACTTAAATATCGCCATATTTTTCTATGAGCTATAATGTTACATGCCATAAAAACACTTTCTACAGGTTAACTATACACCCACCTGTTTGAAGATCAAAGAAAATCTCTGGGCAAATGGTTTTAAGTCGCCCGCCTTGGCCTGTGTTTCTCATAAATTTTTCCCAGAATCCGCTGTAGGAATGTAAACAATTGCGTGACGTGAGTGGCCACCCTGAATACATAATTTGTTTCCAGGAAACCGCAGATGTCTATCTTAGACCATTTGGGTGAAAAAAGAAAAACATAATGGACCACATTAAACTTGAAAGGCATCGCCTTAGAAATTTCAGTAATGAAAAACGCCAATTAAAAGCAATTTACTTGGAGTTCGGGTGCCATTACTGCTATGTCGTTAAAAGGTCTTTTAAGCTTCCCTTCTTTCCTTGATCATTTTAATTACAAGAACGAGTTCTGGAAAGAAAATTGTTCAAAGTTCATTTGCTAAGTATAACAAGTTGATATTGCTGGTTTGTAGCCTTAATTACGTGATCTGAAGGAATGCTGCAGTGATTAAATTTATATTTGTTTATTTCGATGGATTGATTGGCGGTCAAACGTTTTCATTTGTACCAGTCAGCTTGTCGACATTTGGTGCCTTTTCTCCTTCTAAATAGTCGGAAAAAGTAAATGCAAAAAGAAGCTACCTGAAACTAAACAAATCTTAAAAGTTTAAATCATAAATAAGAGACATCAACAGTACAAGTATCTCGGTAAGCTATTTATTTGAACCTTTACCATGCTGGATGGATTGTTTTTCCAGGTTATGCACATACTGTACATATAGTTTAATACGTATTGTGTGCGAATGTTTCTCTTCAAACAACTGAAATGATGAGATTATCTTGACATGTATTTTTTCTTCAGTCTTAAAACAATGTTTTTTCGCGGCCACCTATTTTGCCCAATTGCTTGATCAAATTATATATTTCATTGAAATTAGCTCTTCCGTGACCAACTTCCACAAACAAAACAAGATGGATGTTTGCTGTTCATTTAAGTCAGTAGTTGGTGGGCAGTGTTCCTTTGATCAAAGAGACAGAAGTCAGTCTATAGAGATACTACTAGCATGTAGCATGTAGTAAAGATATAATGTGGCACAAGTGACTCTGGAAATTCCAAGATGTGAAGAGTGAAGTAGACCTGATTCTTGCGCGTGCTGCGATGTTTACCATGCCACAAAATGTCAATACCATTACGATTTGTCCAGCACATTGTTCATCTCTTGGTCTTGGTTGGACAAGGGGAACCGAGAGTTGTAGGGTCCCTCCGGAGATTTTAGAGCATAGAAACGTCAGAGAGAAATGGCCTAAAGCCGACCGGGGAATAAACAAAAACTTTTCCCAGTTTATCATGAAAAGAACGGGACATCTGGTTCACGTCGGATCAGGTACTAGATATTTTGACGTCCCACTCATATTAATATATTCTTTAGTTGTACACAAACCTTTTGGCCAACTTCTGATTGTTTCAGGAATTTGCAGAAGATGCAGGGAAATTTTGTGTTCACTTTCTGAAAAAGAGAAGCTGCCGAAATTGTCAGAAGAGAAACCGTCTCCAGTTGTCACTGCTGATGACGACGATAATGTTGTAATTACTAAAGTGAAAGAGTTGACATTGGTGAGAAGGATAGTCATGAGCCATTTGGAGGATGTAATGAAAAATATCGAATACAATTTTTGCTGAAATACTATGAGCATACGGACTGAGTCGAGGAGAGCCGGACGGCAGAAAATTTGGCTTCAGGTCCGTTTGTCCTAAAAGAGATCGAAGATACTCCCATTTGGCCTGACCTCAATCAATATTATTAAATATTTAAGTATTCAGTGATACCAGCTTTACCAGCTACTGGCGGAGAGGCTCTACTTGGAACTCCAAGCCCTTTTAGACGCCATTTTGATACAAAAGGTAACCCTTTCATATACCTTCCAAAGAAAATACTACCCCTTTCACATAACCACAGTAGCACATATCTCTTTTCTGTAAGTTTGAATTGAGTATTTGTATTTTTGTATTTTTTATTTCTACTCTTGACGACATGAATATAATATTGTTAACAAGCAAGTGCAGTGAAAATAAATTGTAAAGGGTAAAATATATTTAACTAATAACTTTGAATATAAAAGGATGCAAAGAATGCCGACGTGTGTTTTTAGCACTTATTTGGACAAATTTTATTTACAAGCGAATTCAAACTCAAGGTTTACTTTAGGCAGATGCAATCGGCTATCATCCGGCAATTCTCCGTCTTGAAAAGTCATGTAACAAAGCACTGGTCCCAATTCACGAGTTGGCTCAAATAGCTTTTGATTTGTTGTAAATGAAGATCAACCTTGTAAAAAAAACAATGATGACAGTACAGCCACTGCTTATTATAATAATAATAAAAAAAAAAAAGACCGAGAGTGGAGAGGAAGAAATATTTCTGTGGGAATCGATCCGGGGCTCTCTTGCACCAACATTCCAGCTACTAACCGAGTGTGCTACGGCGGCAAGCACTGAATAATAACTCTGAAATGAAATGTTATAATACCATTGTTATTCATTTCGAACTTCATACTTTCCACTCTGTCGGTTTTACGAAACAAAGAACTTAATCGCTTTCTTTTGTTTTCGCTTTGAATATAAAAGGATGCAAAGAATGCCAACGTGTGTTTTGCATACAGTTTTTTTTAAAATAAAGCAGAAATTTGCGCAAAAAAACACAGTAATGTTTTTCTACTGAATCAAAGGCCACATGCAAAAATTCAACTCATTTGGACGGCATTTAAAAAACGGTCAAAATCGTCACTTACACCCTTTTTCCACTGAGCCCTTCAATTATATGCCCTTTAATTAAATTCTTTTTGTTTTTTGGATGAGAAAGGATTGAGTAACCCTTGAAGTCCCACTTAAGACTCTTAGATCACTCGACCATTCAGTGCAATTATTCGTTGCATTTTGAAATAGCCTTTACAAATCCAAATGGGGGTTTCTCCTTTCCTTTTCTTTCACTCTATTTGTGAAATTCCTACCCTTTTATAAACCTTGAAAAAGGACCCCTTTGGAGAGGAGCCTCCCTGTATAAACCACTGTAGGAAGTAGCCCCTGGGATAGCTTTTTTCTAGCCGGCTCAGGTGAACCGTTGCCGCCTTTGTTGCCATCGTCGTTGCTTAAGCTCTCTGTTGGCGTGCGCTCACACAGGATTCCCACGCTCACACATCCATACATTACATCTTAGGTTACGCAATAGTCGAAACATAAGGATTTGTATGGGAAAAATGATTTTATTCCTAAGCCTAAATTATACGAAGAAGCAAGTATGAATAAAAATAAACCTAAGGCGCTTCAGGTGTTTGTTTCCCTGTTTCGCGTGAGGTTTTCTAGGCTGATTCATGGCAGTTTGGGGCCTATAAACCTCATCAGAAACAAGGGAACACATGCCTGAAGGTAGGTAGGTTTATTTTTGCTCATACTCCTCCATATATTTTAGGCTTGAGAATATAACCATTTTCCCATACATTGATAGAAATCCTTATATTCCGACTGTTACGTAACCTGAGCACTACTGTATGAATATGGACTTTCATTTTTGCGGTTGGGTAACCTGTGGTGCAAATGAATAACATCAAAAGATTTCCTTCAAGCTAAGATCGACAACGAAATAAATGCGCGTTTTAATTGCATAATTTTGGTAAATACTGATTATCCTCTTTAAGTTGAAAATTTTGACCAAAATATGGCTAAAAATGTGCACAAAACTGTTAATCGAGGATTCAAATTATGACCTTAAAAACAACCACTCGAGGAACATTTTGAGTTGATGTTGTTTAAAATTGTGTTTTTTTCCTGATAAATTATATATTGCATTGTTCCATGTGCTCTAGACTTTGCTTCCACCTACTGCAAAATGTAACATGAACCGAAAAGATAACATACGTGATTAGAATCAGTACAGGCATTAACCGGGGGTAAGATTGGTCCATCATATCGCTTTTTTTTTTACTGTATTTTTTGAAGCAGTCCTTGGTAGGGAACATTAAAAATGTTTTCAAAAAAATAAAAATCATTCAACAACGTTTACTTCTGAGGAATCACCTGAGGAGACTGCAAAAATATTCTGACTGATGTTTTTTAGCAAAATGGGTCAGTGGCGCTGGACCCCGGGATTAGCTGTTAGATCAACCACTGTAATGTTTATTTGTCTACCATTGTTATGATTTGCAAATTTCAGACACGTAGCAAATAGCATCAATAGTGTCACTTAATTGATCAAACAACCAAAGTAGAAAAGATGGATTTGTTTAATAAACGTGCCCCAGTATGATTGAAATGGGTACGCAACTTATTCCTGGCTAATTCAATTCAAGAAATTCCGGGTTTTCCAGCTGAATTTGAGCATATTGTGTAGGTACAAATTTTCTACACAGAGCTGAGACGTCACGCAGTTAGTAATTTATAGAATTTATGGTATTTTCACTTGACTTTATTTGTCAATGATTCAATTGCCATAAGCCATAGAGGATTGGTTAAGTGTATCTGTAAAACGGCCACTGTATTATTGGTTATCAGTGAAATTAATAACTGAGCCATCTTGTGCAAATAGACAAGTGTTTTTAATAGTATCATTTCCCGGAGTACGTACTGTAGTCACGTTCTTTATCAGGGATGTCGTGGGTAAAAAAAATATATATTTATACTAATTTAAACAAAAAAAAATTTTCCATCATTTTATCCACACAACATTTCAAAAATTGCTTTCATCGGATTGTTGGAAACGAATATTTATTCGAGAGTGACAATCTGCATCATGCAATTGTTTACATTCCAACGGCGGGTTTTGGGCAAAATCTATGAGAAACGCAAGCCAAGGTTAAAACCATTTGCCCAGAGATATTTTTTGATATCCTAACAGGTGGGTGTATATTTAAGGTGATTCCTCTCAATTGCATGGCGCATCCTTACTGCGCATAATTTATGGCGTCATTTAGCGCACGCTCATGCGCACGTACACTAGAAACATTGCGAATTTGCCTTGACATTGAGCTCTTTCAGCTGAAATTTTCCCTTTTTCGTCGTGTTGTAAAGAAACGAGCACGGTGACCCACCTTTTTTATTGGTTTAATGTACTTGTAATAGATACATGAAAAACATATTTTAAGGAGAAAAAAAGTTTAATAGTAGAAGTTGGATTATTTATGTAAAATTGGGGTGAAACTCTGCGTTTGAAGCCAGGAAGGAGTTTGAGATGATGACGAAGTGGTCCAATTTCCTCACATTATTTGCAAGATCGGGCAATTTGAAAGCACAATACTAAAAGAATATAGCCCAGAAAAACAATTAGGCACTAGTTTTCACTACTATTCATAGTTTTTGCTACATAATAACAGCTTTCTTCAGTTGTTCATGCTTCGAACATTTCTCGCACAACTCCATAAAAACACTTAGAACAATGAGTATGCAGGGCGAAAACAAGCACGGTGACCCCATCTTTTTATTGCATTTTTTCAATGTCCTATGCATGACTATCAATTGTGCCAAGTCTGAAAAAAATCTTAATAGTACATCCTTTTCAGGGGAATTACCTTAACCTGTAGAAGGTGTTTTTATGGTATTTAAAGTTATAGCCCATAGAAAAATATGGCGATATTTTAATGCAATAATTCGCTTGCAATACATTGTAAGATTTTAAGTGTTTATTTGATCTCGTTTCAGGCTCAAAACTAACTTCGATTTATTTTATTTTTTGCTCAGTAGTACCGCGAAGACCTGAACTTAATATAAAATCCATTGAGAGATTCTCAAGTAGCTGTTCTGCGGAGCACGAGGCAATCAATTATTCAGAAAATTCAGCAAAACCGGAAGTAGATTTTGAGCCCAATCGGGGCGAAATCGTTTTTGGCTTATTTCTACCAAAGAAAGCTGTATTAGCAGGAACTATGGTCCGTTTCTGTTCTTACTAGGACCTATGTATGGGCAAAATACAAGCGAAATCAATTTTTCGACTTGTGCCATTGATAGGTGATTTAGGCCAATTTTTATAGGCATTCACTCTTATTACCTACCGTAAAAGCTCTATTAAGCCCCCCGTCTCTATTAACCCCCCTCTCTAATAAGCCCCCCATTTGGAAGTCAGTTTTTTTAATAAGACCCCCCCTCCCCTCTCTCTCTCTCCCTCCCCTTTGGGACATGAGATTTTGTAATTAGTCCCTCCTATTCCCCCTCAAGAAATCCACTTCATGAAGCCCAGTTGGTTTGTGTTTAAACAAATATACACTCAAACACATAATACTGTTTGCTGCTCTGTATTAAATAATAAAGTTTCACTGCAGTTGTTTGAGTTTAGTACAAAAATTATTTAAAGACGAAAACGAGGGGTTTAAGATTTGAAATAAGCGCCCCCTCTCTATTAAGCCCCCCATCAATGAGGCCTGAGATGAAATAAGCCCCCTGGGGGCTTAATAGAGCTTTTACAGTAAGCGTGCCCCATTATTGAGGTTCACTTTTGTAGTCTCACTTGATTACAGATTCTTTGAATGGCATGGTAAGTGTATGTACAAAACAGCATTTTTGCATATTATTTATTTCTCTTGTCAGACCTCAGAACATGCGGCAGGGTGCGGAGAAACCAAGTCGAAGCGATGTAAGTGTAGTTGGACAATTACAATTAGTATCTGTGTTTCAATTTCAGAATCCAGGGTTTTAAAACAATGGCTTGTTGTTGTCATTGCAGTGAGTTGTTGATTCCTGTGCTTGAGCTGAAGATTTTTGTCCACATTAGTATGCTTTCAATTTGTCTTTGGTTTCTTTCTTGTGTGTTGTTTTGCTCAATAGATTGGAAAACTCTTTTATAAAAAAAAACATCCTACTGGTATTCAAGTAAAGTTCACACACCACTTTGACTGGAGGGCCATTTTGCCAGCCACTGTCTTTATCTTTCATTAAAAAGCTTACAATTAATTAAATTTTATGTGTAACTCAATGCTTTATTTATTTACTTATTTGCGGTATATTTATTTATTCATTTGTTTGTTTACTTTTATCTCCAGCGTGGCCCAGGTCCTCAACCTCCCGCTCCTCCCGTGCATTAGAGCACGGCAATCAAGTTAATATTGTGTAGATTAAGCAATTATTAATATTATTAATAAACATTTAGTTGTGTGATATCACAGAAAATATCCATACTCCATACCCCTTTCCCTACTTCTCATAGAGGGCCATCAGAAATTGGAAAGGGGGTGGGGTGGGTCTCTAAGGTCAATTCTTAAAGGTATGAAGCTAAATTTAAATTTCCTGGGGGTACAAACCTACCATGGGCTGGGTAAGGATATTTTCTGTAAGAACGCAAAAGTGCGTAGAGATGTTTATAAAGTCTAACATTATCTTGGGTGTTAAGCATTGCGTAGAGGAAAATGGACATCACTGCAGTTACAAATCTTATTAACTTCTGAGCCAATTAAATGGTATAAATTTCGATAGTAACCGCAGCTGCTGCAGGCCTTTTGTGAATAGCTGTTTTGATGTGTTTACATTAATTGTTGTACTTTGATAATTTTGACATTAAGATATTTCAGTAATAATATGGTATTATAGTATTTGATTAATTCGTTTTTTGTAGTTTTCTTACACATTTGGAAGGTACACAAACTGTAAATACACCAGAATAGACAATATATGTGCTCAGAACAGGTGTAAAAACTAGTTCTGTTATGACTGGATGTCCAGACAAAATAAAGTGAAATTTATTTGAGGGTTTGGGGCTCATACTGTTTTCAATTTACAACTTTTTCAGGGTTTGAAGATTCAGTTTTTCAATTCAAACATTTTGTCATCTTCTGCCAGTTGAAAGTCTGGCTTATCTGTTTTGACCACAACTGTGATCCTTCTATAAAATACCAATTCACAGTGAAAAGTACAGCCAATGACAAACATGGAAATGATCATTGAGGAGAAATACTGTCTTGATCTGATGTAATGAAATGTGAGAATTTCAATACTGCTCTAAAGGCAAACATCCCACCTTCTATACCCTTCAGCCAATGGCTCACTCTGTCCAACAGATTTTCTGCTGGAAGTATCATGCAATATGGCAAAATTCTCCCCATTTACCACCTTTCTATGGATCCTGCTTTCTCCCTTTTTTCTATCCTTCCTCTCCACCCCTTTTTCCTTTGGTTCTGAACCATTATTTAACAATTTTGGACGTAATTGGAGTGGTGAGTGTTGTGTTGCAAAAACTGTTTGTAAGCAGTTTAAATAAACAATGCCCGATGAATGGAAGTTTGGTGGATGTATATAACTAGTTAAAAAGGGAAGATATGGTACCAAACTGGAAATAAAAGTACAAAAGCTCAAAATCTGGTGTTAATTTTATTGTGTCCATCAGGTTTTCTTGTTTTTCATGCAGCCATTACTCAGGGAAGGGCATTATAAGACGATCCAGACTATCTTGGAGACAACTCCACTCTACTGTCTCACAATGTCTTTTACAAGGCCCTTTTCACAAAGTCCCAATAACTATCCAGGCCTGGGAACTGTTTTTCTACAAACTTGTCCAATTAAAAATCGGCAAAATAAGTCGACAAAAAGTAAAGCATTTTCATTCACATGACTACCAGCCATATTGGTCTACTGAAACAAAAGAAAGTATTTGCATAAAAATAGAGTTTAATTCCCAGAGGTTTAGTTTGGAACACCAACATGGCTGCCATTTCTTTTTTTTTGGGACACCAACATGGCTGCCGTGACGTCATGTGAAAACACTATGGATTTAACCAAGTACTTATCAGCAAGTACTTTACAGGGTTGGCAAGTTATCAGGTCTTTCTAGAATGTGTGTGTGTGTGTGTGTGTGTGTGTGTGTGTGTGTGTGTGTGTGTGTGTGTGTGGGTGTGTGTGTGTGTGTGTGTGTGTGTGTGTGCACCCCGTTGATCCCATCTCCTCCCCTATTCTCAACCATTTATTTACCCTGAAAAAAGTAACCAACAAACTGCATCTCCCTGAAGTCTGTTTATTTCCCTTCAAGATCACAAAGTTTTTGTCACCTGCAGTAACCACTCAAAAATTGGTCTAACAATTCACAGGCAAAATTTGCATTACTCGCTGAAATTTTAGAATGCTATAACTCTAAGTACTCTGTAAACACTGATTTCTCCTGAGAAGTTTTACTGTCATGTGACAATATTCATCAACATTTAACATGTAAAAAGAAAACTTCTGAATGAAGAAAACAGGTGTTTACAATCACTCAAACAAATATCCAGCATTGATTTTAAAATCCTAGAATCAACTACATGCATATCACGCGAGGTTTGGGGGCATATAGACTGAAAGGGAACAGTCAATTGGTCATTAGCAAGGCATTTCACATTGTGTTGCTAAATCTGCCTTATGAGAAGTATGCACTAAGTCTCACTGATGAAAAGGCTCAAGTCAATTTGAAAATGGCTTATTCTTAAACCGGGTTGATTTAAAGCTTACAAGCAAGTCTTGTTCAACCACTGTACAGCCACTTTACTCGTTACAGGAGTACAACAAGTCAGAGCAACCATTTCATAAGTTTTCTCTGGAGACTTACTTTATCATTTGACATGATAGAACGCAGTGCTTGAATGATTGGTTGATAATGATTGAGGAGAATGTAAGGAATTAATAAATAGTCAAGACATGAAATGAAAAACTAGAGATAATTTAACAAAACAAAACGAGTCAGGTGTACCATGTTTTTCACATTCTATGACTAGATAATCAAGCCCCAGCTCCTGGATTTCAGGGAGTTTTTCCACCGATTTGGCTGGCTATTCACTGATTTGGTATACACTCACCATGGTACTGATAGATAGTGGTAGATACTTACCACACCTTATTATAATTATAAAATAAAACAAATCAGTTCGATTGACTTTAAGGTCTGTAACACTTCTTTGAAATTTAAATGGAACTAAAAGTGAATTTTGAGGGAAAAATAAAACTTGCATAAAAGATAGATTTGCTTATAAGCCACCTTCACCAATTACAAATATCACCTATAGATATGCCTTAATTCTGTTAGAAAGCCTCAAATGTTCACGTGAAAAATATTGCATGCAACAACCAAAGATGAAACAAAGAACCTCATAACAGCACAAGAAAGAAATCACCAACTAAGATTTCTTTCAATAAAAACAATTCACCACAAATTCAGACATTTCTGTACTGTTTGACAAAGTTCCACTGCAAAAATATTGCATGCAACAACCAAAGATGAAACAAAGAACCTCATAACTCTTTTTCCTTGTGAGGTAATTAAATACTCTTGAGAGAGACCACAGTTCCTGGCAATGAACAATTTCACAGAAATTGGTGCCAGTAAAATCCACTTATTCTTGCAATGAATGCTGGTGTCACTGAGAGAGGGCCAATTAACAATGTAACAACACTGTTGTTAATCCATCTGATCCAAAATTTCGGGTTCTTTGCTGTCAAGCAAGGCTTGTGCTTCTTTGCTAGCCTTTTTGGAACTGTCTTTGACTTCTACTGAGGTATCCCTAATGTGAACATGACAAAAAGTCATAGCAAGAGACTTACAGAATAAAACTCAAAATGCTGTGTGACAATCATACAATGAACCTGGAAGGAACCTATTACCAATTACATTTTGGTTTCACCTTAAGGAGCAATGAATACATCACAAATTGTAGTCTAAGTTAGCAGTATTGAAGATTTTGTGGACAATGCAGCTGTCATGGAGTCTTTGCATCTGTTGCAAGGAATCTTGCAGTGACATGTTTTTTGAGGAAACTTGTTGTGCAGTGGAGCTTGCAATGCAACACTGGCATAAATAGCCAAAGTTGTGGGCGTGAACAACTTTAAACAAGTATGTTGCTTCTTTCGGAGAGACTCTGTTAGGGGTGGGTGGGGAGAGGGGTGAGGCCCTGTTAGGGTAAATTCCGACAGGCAACACGGCTCTGAAATGGCGACATGAAGGAAATGAAAATGATGATGAATGACAAGACTGCTCCCATGAAATGGCGACAGCGACAAAAATAAAAGCAAAATGGACAGCGACATTGGTGATTTTAAATTAGACAGCGACTTGATGGCATTCGGGCAGAGTAGAATGCCGAGAATGAGATTGTATTTTGAAAAAATAATCGTTCTGGCAGTCTTTGGTGTGGAAACACACTGAGTTACGACCTCTGAATTGCAACAACACATTTTTTTGTTTGAGAAATGTCCTCAGTAATGTTCCGAACTTCCAAAATTGCGACATCCGGCTCTTCTAATATTGCGACATGTAAAGATTTGAAATTCAGACAGATGACATAAACACCCCCCCTAACAGGACCTCAGGTGTGAGGTCTGAATAATCCATAATCCTGGGCAAATTTTGGAAATAATCCTTGCAATAATGACTGATAATAATCCATAATTATTTTACAATACAACACAACTAATCCATAATATTTAAATTTAGTGGCCAATAATCAATATCTCTTCTCTAAAACCCCCTTACAATCCATAACCTTAAAACCCTTACAGGACCTCATTTTGTGTGATATTAATTAAAATATTGCAACTACTTCAAATCGAATGATCAGCAATTCGTCTTCTGCAAAGCATATTGAAAACTACTTTGCATGGAAACTTGTCCTGAAAACTGACATGAAAATACTGCACTTGACCAAGGCATTAGCACAGCGGTAACATTTAACCTACTTGATGGGTGAGGGGCTGGAGCGATGTACTTCCTGAAGTCCAGTTAAGTAGCCCATCAACTGAGAGATGTTTTCCTCATCAGGAGGCAGTGCAGAAACCTAGCACAAACAGGACAATAAATTCAGCAGGGAAGTATAGTTTAGCTGTAAACATTAATATAAGGCAACGCCTGGATCTACACCTTTTTCAATCTGGCAAGCCTTAAAGCTAAATGGTTGTGTCTATTGACAGTGTGACAAAGTCTGAGTCATACAACCATCTGCTTGTAATGACCTACTTATAACTTATTCATATGTGCTGTTTCGAATTCAAAAGAATACTGTTAGATTAAAAGATCAACATTACTGACCCCTGCAGATTTTTTGTTATCTGATTCTTTGGATGTGCCTTTTCCAGCAATTTCATTGAGCTAGGAAAGAAGACAGAGAGAAAAGAATTTTAAGTGAACTGATGATCATGAACAATGAAAAGAAAATTCGCAAGAGAAGTTTTAGTACATTTTCATTGAAGCATCATGTTACTAGAAACGTTTTCCTTACTTTTTTCTGTATAAGGACAGCTTGCTGGGTGCAGTGCTTCAGGTACTCCGAGCTTTCCTTTGTCCGACTGTCTGCTTCACCAAACTGCAAGTATGAAGGAAAACGTCACTAACTGATGATCATTTCAAGATGGTCACATTGTTCACTGTCATCATTACTATCCTCAGCATTACCGTCATCATCATCACCATGCCTGCCACATCCATTTCCCACAACCCTCCTTCTGACCAGCAACAGGGTCATCACTACCGAAGAATGACAACCATCACTATCACTGCCAGGTGCCATGCCCATCGTCACCACTATCATCATCATCGTCGTTAATTTATTATATTGGGCCAGTAAGCACATGATGCTTTAAAAATGATGTAAAGAGTTACTTTCTTTCCAAACGGTGTACCAAATGAAAGTTTCTCAAAGGTGCACTCCATGAAATGTTCAACTAAGACCTTAAAAAAAATTCCTATTATTTTCACCAATTGCAAGCAAATGAGCAAACCTGTCAACCAACTGGACTTTTGTTTGTTTGTTGGCTTTTTTTCAAGGCAAATAAAAAAAATACAAAGGAGAAAACAAGAGCTACATGTACGATGAATGCAATAGGTCGATTACCTTGCTGCTGTAAATGGCAAAAGCTGTTTTTTCAGCTGCTAGTGCTGCTCTATAATCGTTCACACAGGCCTTTGCTCTTGCTACAAGGTGGAAACTAGAAACATAACAAGAATGTTTAAGAAAATAGTCTTTCTTATTGGAAACAGGAAACACTGTAACATTGTCATGATATGACAGTAGATACCTCATGGCTGTATGGACACTTTCTGGACCATGATACCTAAAAAGAAATTCAACAAGTTTTAATTAAAAGCAACTGAAGATCCTGTTATCAGTGAAATCTCTCGGGATGGAAACATCATTAACTCCTTGTAATAATCACAATAATGATAACGATAACAATGATGATAACAACAATAACATTTTTAACGAGGGAGCCTGCATCATGTTAAAGAGGTTTACAGAAGAATCGTCAAAAAGATCTAAACTATAGTAAAGTGAAAAAAATTAAGAAAGGATAAAACGAAATAGTTATGTGGTAAAATAAGCAAAGTATAAACTCAAGAAGGTCAGGGAAGTAAAATTTGGCTTGGTACAGGCCACACTTAAATGCAGCTAAGGTGGGTGTGTCTCTTAACATAATAAAATACCATTAAGGAAGTACAGTTTATTTTACATGAAATCAAAACTTGTGGAAAAAGAAGCTGTCTCTATCTCTGTCTCCATAAAAAAGGAGCATTACCAACAGATTCAGTATTAAGATGGCCTGAGATTGTTAACTGTATGGGCACCTTGGACAAAGATGTCTGTATACTATACCGTAAAAGCTCTATTAAGCCCCCCATCTCTATTAACTCCCCCTCTCTAATAAGCCCCTGGTTTGGAAGTCGGTTTTTCTAACAAGCACCACCCCCCTCCCCCACTATTCCTGAAAACCAGCCCACAAAGAGAGCTCACACAAGCTGATTAGATTACAGAGGTTTGTCTACACCATCTGGTGCACCTAGACTTACTTGAGTTGTACATCCAGAGCTTTTTCAAGAAATTTTTCTGAAATCTTGAATTCCCTTTGGCCATGTAAAATGAGACCAATGTTGCTCTGATGAAACAAAATATCAAGAATCAAATTGATTCTTGCACCTACAAAACTAGCCTGCATGCAGACATCTCCTATTTCCTTTGTTGCATGCGGAAAAGGGACGTCTGTGAAACAGCGTTGCTAATTGTGTTCCAGCTGTGAAACAGCGTTGCTAATCGTGTTCCAGTATCCCGCTGTTTGGTTTTAAATTTCACATAAATAAATTATCAACATTAGCGCTGTGGCTGTCTGGCCATATGTACCCCGACAGAACATTTTCCCCAAGCTTTCCAGCTCTTCAGTCAGCATGTTCACTTGCTCAGCCACTGAACCTTGACTTGCACTACAGTTTTAATATGTTCATTTTCATACTCTTCACCTACTTGCTCATTGATTGCAGGCCTAACAGAAGAATTGAAGGCCTCGGTGCATAACCATCCTATGTCGAATTTTGGGTTGTTTTTCGATTTTGCCGGGATTTGCCCGAATTGTTGCATGTAAACTGCAATTCGATTGAAAGAAGATGTAATGCAACTTGCAAACCACTCCCATGGAAGGTTGGTTTCTTGGTGTACGTAAGAAAAAATGCATTTCTGGATTCTGGATGAATCAGTCAAAAAAATACCATACAATGTGTTTCCATCGAATTGCAGTTCACATGCAGAAATTCAGACAAATCCAAGCAAAATCGAAAACGACTCAAAATTCGACATAGGATGGTTATGCTCCGAGGCCTTCAATTGGGAATAATGTGTGTAGAATGCTTGGGGAAGTCCTTGACGACTGTAACAGTTGAAGATAGTGTCAGCGAGGAGCTTTGATCATTCGATGAAGAAACAAATTTGTCTACTGAGAGAATTTGTTTTTCAGGAGAAGCAGAGGCTCCTGCTTTAAAAGTTTTGCAACGGCAATCTTCGAAAATCTCCTTATCGATTTTTCACAAGTTGTTGCGAAGTCTATGTCGCCTTTGTAGACACTGTTTACAAATATAAGCTGATGATGGATGCACAGTGAACTGGAGAGAAATAATTTCTTTGTAAACATTAAACGCTCTGTGACCCTGGCTTGCACAAGATTTTTCTGTCACTCAACTTTTCAATGGCTGAAAAACACAGTAAACATTGCATGTTCTGATCCATTTTAAATAGAAAACCCTGCTAAATTTTGGTGGCATAATGCATGCATACATTGTAAGATCTGTTTTAGATAAACACCAATTAGAATTCGCTCAAACAAAGACCACTATCTGGCCACCAATCACAGTTCTTTCCCAAGATCCTAGGGAAACAGCAGGATGCTGAAACATGATTAGTGATGCTGTTTTGCAGACGTCCCTTTTCCACGTGCAACAAAGAAAATAGGAGACGTCTGCATGCAGGCTACTACAAAACATCTCACACAATGTCTGACATCTCCTTAATACAGCACCATTTTAAAAGTTAATGTGAGTTCCGTGTAAATGCTTCACCATGGCTGCTCACATTTGAAATTTGTTCAGGCTCAAAAGACAGCCACCAGACGGCAATTTGTTTAACTGACCAGTAACTACATGCAGTTCCTGAGTTCAAGTTCAACCCCTTATGTCACTACTCACATCAAAGGTAGCCATGTCAGGGTGACCCTCTCCATACACAACCAGAGCCAAGTATCTTGCTCGGTACATGAGCTTCAGAGCAACTGATGCCAGACCTGCATTGTGGCAGTACAGTGCAAGATGAACCTGTCAGCAAAATTAAAAGGAACATGCAGTGTAATTGAATGTCTTGTTTTATCACCAGACATGCAGACATTATTCTGGAAGCAAACATTAATTTTTCCTGTTAAGCAATGATTCACGTTTTGCTTGATAAACATGGAAGCAAAGTTTGGACACTGAAGACTTACGTAAGCAATGACTGTGTCTGGGTGATCCACACCAAATACTCTTTCACAAACAATCACAGCTTTCCTCTGATAACTCACAGCCTGTAGTAACAACAAAATAACAAATTCAACTTACAGGTTAATCAAGTATGACATAACCAGTTGCTAACATCATCAAGTCACAAATCTAAAAGAACTTTGGTAGATCAATTCTTAAACTGTATGATGAAAGTAACATTGTCTCAATGTTAATGATCAACTATTTCACTGCGCATAGTTCATCCAATCTAACCTGGATAGCATCCTCTGCCAAATAATGGAGTCTTGCAATTGCCCTAAAATTTAAAATGGTGATACCAATATTATTAATAAAATGCGACAACAACCATGTTCCCACGTTATAGTAAATTATGGAGGACAGTATCTTTCAGGAGTTACTGTGCAACTGAAAATGCAAGGATAAATTCCAGGCAGACAGTTCTATTCTCAGCTGAAGGCCATCATTGTATGTCCTTTCTTGAATCCTTTCCTGAATAAGCACTCTAACCAATTTACCTCACTACTGAAGGTGTGCAAAGAGAAGGTTCAAACCTCTACTACCAAGCCTCCTGATAAGGACAAAATAGTAGAGCACCGGACTACCATGTGTTAGGTCGTGGTTCAAACCCCAGCCGGACCAACACTCAGGGTTTTTAAATTAATGAGGAGAAAGCACTGCCTTTGTAATGCACCTATCAATGTTACGCCCCAGAGTGGGTGGGGTGGGCAGGCCAGAGGAATTTGACATTTTCATTGAAGCCAGAGTTAAATTCCCCACCCCCAGGCACCTATTGAATGTCAATTTCCCACCCCTGGGGTAACTTTTTCTATAAGAGTCCAGTTTCTCTCGGTCTTCCAAGATGGCGGCCATGTCATATTCCCAACCCTGGGGCAACATGCAAATGTCAAAATCCCTACATAAGGGAAGGCCCTCTCAGTAAATTTCCTGTGGGTAGCCTGACCCCCCCCCCCCATCTACAAAGGGTTAGACTTTCTAGTCTTCTCAGATGAGGATGATAAACTGTTGGTCCTGTCTCACAGTACTTTCACTTAATCCGACTCTGTGGGATGTAAAAGAACCACTAGGGACGTAACAAAACTCTGGCTGTGACCACCCCTAGTGTCTGTCCTAACCTTGCTCTCAGCACGAGTGGTCGGCTTGGTGTAATATTCTAAACGGACTACTGATTGATCAGACCACATAAGAATATTGACCAACAGTAGTCAAATTGTGAATGATAAATGAAATGAATCATATATGAACTGCGCAAATGAAATCAAATGAAGAATGATCCTCGCAGTTGTGAATGCAATTTATGCAATTGCGAAAAGAAGCCTGAATTCAGGACTTCGATGGGGTTTGAACCCGTGACCTCGCGATTACCGGTGCAATGCTCTAACCAACTGAGCTATGAAGCCACTGATGTTGGGAGCAGTTCAATTGTGGGTTCATATTCACGGGATCATATGAACCCACAATTGCGTTCACAACTGCGAGGATCATTCTTCATTTGATTTCATTTCCGCAGTTCATATATGATTCATTTCATTTATCATTCACACTCATTTCTTTCACGGGATCATATGAACCCACAATTGACTTGCTCCCAACATCAGTGGCTTCATAGCTCAGTTGGTTAGAGCATCGCACCAGTAATCGCGAGGTCACGGGTTCAAACCCCGTTGAAGTCCTGAATTTTTTTTTTCAGGCTTCTTTTCACAATTGCATAAATTGCGTTCACAACTGCGAGGATCATTCTTCATTTGAGTAGTCAAATTGAAGGAGTCCCAAGTGCTGAAACTGGTAAACTGGTAAACTAAACAAAGAATTTATGAAGCAAGTGCTCACAATGCTCATTTGGGCTTTTACTTAGTGTACCAGGCACAGATGATGTAAAAAAAAAAAACAAAAACAAAAACATTAAACAATACCTCACCAGAATTTCTAACCCCTAAGGCATTGGTAGACAACATTTTCTTTTGTTTTATGTCATCTGTACATGTATCCAGTACACGCAGGTATCATCCAACACAAGGCTGTGCTCTAAGAAAATTCAGGGTACCCAGCACAGTAACTTTGTGCAAAAAAATATATATTTCCTTGTCGCCGAAAGACAAAGGTAAGTTGCCAGGGGCCACTGGGCAATGCTAGAGCACAGCCTTGCAACACAGCAAACAATAAACAATAAACAAACTATCTTGCCATACACACCTGTAGCAAATAGCAATGTCTGCATGTAAGGGTCCATACACTTGATGGAAAAGGTTAAGAGCTTCTACCATCAGCTCATGAGCTTCTCCAAGCAAACCTAAGCCAAAATGCAAAATAAATGAACTATTTCCCAAGAAAGCAAAATGCAATCTAACCTCTTGTAATCAAGTGTCACTTGAGAGAGTCCTCTTCAAACACAAAATTTCTATCTGTCAGGTTAAATGATCACACATACAGAGTAGATGTACCACAAATCATATATACACTAAGACAGCGTTCGAAGCATTGAGAAAAACCTGTCAGGTTTTCCAGTTGCTGAGCATTCCAAAACAGCTGGATACTCCATTGACGATGCACTCATTCGTGGACTCTTACTATGTGGTGGGAACTGATGCAAAGGAAATGCCTGGAGATGTGGCTGATTTTTAAGCTCGGCAGTAATCATCCATGTGGCTTAAACTCTGACTTCCATTTCCTTTAGGCTGCACATGCACTTTTAAAATACTTTGAATTTTTAGTTGCATGGCACATACAAAACTTGTAGTGAATGTAACAAATTGTTTTTTCCACTGAAGAAGGGCCAAGCGCAAAACGTTTGGAAACATTAGTATAAAAATATGTACTTTCCGTTTACTTCAAATAAACACCTATCTACTATACAGTATATGGCCCATGTGGAGATTGCCACAGGAACTGACCTCCTTGGAGACGTCCTTGAGCAGCCTCAAATATCGCAGATGCATCATATGCCTGGAAAAATTATACAAACATATGTAAACCTGTTATTATCTTAAAATACAAAATTTAAACAGACCCACTTACTGGAACTACATGGCGGATGAGGGGGGAGGGGGTGATACGAGGAATGGAAATTTACTGCGAAACTCAAACCACCAAAGGGAGCTTATCAGAGAGTGGAAAGGCTTACTAGACTAACTAGATTGCAAACCACTGAGCTGCCAAAAAAGTGACACTGTAAAACATGCTTGAAAAATTCTTTGCTTGCCACATTACCTTAGGGTTGGTATGTTTCACTATTGGAAACAAATTCATGATGTCGTCCTCTGTGAATGTTGGGTGTTTCCTACTTTCAAAGTCATACTCTCGCAGCAAGATTTGGACACCTTAAAATCAATATAACAAGAATGATAAGGTTAACGTTTTTAAACAAGAATAGGGGTTTACCTCAAAGTAAGAATCTGATGAAGTTTTCTTTGTTTTAAAAGCTTTTGTTTTGCTATATGCCATTGTTTAAAATGTTTTGTTTTCTATGTTTACATCATTCGTGAGTTTCACAAGTTCTCACAGCAATGTAGAGCCCAAAATTACCTCACATTCAAAAGCTTTGATCGCAACCAGACTGGAAAACAAAATTGATTTCTATGTGTTCGCTGCCAGGTCTTTTAAGAGGTATCAACTATTGCAGGCTGAATTTGTCATGTGCTATAAATCAGAGGTGGATCTACTATTGTCCACTCAAATGAATCTGGTGCCAATAAATAATGTACCAACGGTAAAGAGCAAAATAATGTAATTACATCATCTGATGATAATGAGGAACTCAACATTCAAGTTTTCATTACAAACCTGTTCTTAAGCAGAAAGATCTCAGCAAAGAAATTCTGTGAATGCTATATTTCAGAAGGGCTTCATCACTGTTTTTACTACAAACAAAAACCAAGTGATTTCTCAGAACTTTAAATACAGTCAAGTTAGCTTCCACCCACAACTAGAAAATGCTGAAACAAGGTAAGGGAAAAATAAATTGTTATAAAGACAGAAAGAAAAATAAGAATGAATATGCTAATATTATTATAATAGTACCGAATGAAAAAGTAACATGCACGTGCGATCCTGAGCATGTATTTTAAATTAATACTGTAATACATTCCGTAGAGGTGCTAAACTAATAACACTCAATTACGAAGTTGTCCTTTTCCCTGTTTAAAAAGCTTCAATGAAACATAAAACAACCTTAATCCATACCAACTGAGTTCAAATCCAAAGTTCTTTTGCGTTTCTTCACCAATTAATTTCCACAAGTCTTCTGGTGTGAGGGTTGCCCAAGCTACAGTGCAGGCTAGTAAAACAGAATTTTAAAAAGGCACACTAGCTATCATAAAAAGACTGTCAGAACGAAAAGCATCTTTTATAATACACCAACTTTACTTACCTCCATTTCCCAATGTCTTCAGTGGCTTTCTTTTGCTCTTTTTCTTTTTATTAATGGCCTGAAAATGAAATACCGGTAATAAGACAGCAATTCTTGAGAATAGCAACTTAGTTTTCAATCCTTTCTTGGAGGAAATCCTAAACTATGACCATTCACATGAAAGCTACTGAGCAGTACTTTCCTGTGGTGATGTTTATTATGCTGTACAAGGTGAATTTAACTTTTGAGTCTATGGATGAAATCCTAAACTATGACCATTCAAATGAAAGCTACTGAGCAGTTCTTTCCTGTGATTTTGTTTATTATGCTGTACAATGAAGCTCTAGCTTTTGAGTCTATGGATGAAATCCTAAACTGTGACCATTCAAATGAAAGCTACTGAGCAGTACTTTCCTGTGGTGCTGTTTATTATGCTGTACAAGGTGAATCTAACTTTTGAGTCTATGGATGAAATCCTAAACTGTGACCATTCAAATGAAAGCTACTGAGCAGTACTTTCCTGTGGTGCTGTTTATTATGCTGTACAAGGTGAATCTAACTTTTGAGTCTATGGATGAAATCCTAAACTGTGACCATTCAAATGAAAACTACTGAGCAATACTTTCCTGTGGTGATGTTTATTATGCTGTACAAGGTGGTTCTAACTTTTGAGTCTATGGATGAAATCGTAAACTATGACCATTCAAATGAAAGCTACTGAGTAGTACTTTCCTGTGGTACTGTTTATTATGCTGTACAAGGTGGTTCTAACTTTTGAGTCTATGGATGAAATCGTAAACTATGACCATTCAAATGAAAGCTACTGAGCAGTACTTTCTAGTGGTGCTGTTTATTATGCACCACAAGGCAGGGCTGTCAATACTTTTTTAGGTAGGCAGGGATATTTTAAATGTAGCTGGGGATTACAACTGTTGTGGTATCCTCAAGATGCTTTCTATCTATCGATCTTCCTGTACGGCAACCCCTCTGAGGAGGATTATTTGCCGGGCGGTCAGTAAATAAAATACATATGTGAAAATGACTAATAATAAATAAATAAATAAATAGATAAATAAAGAAATAAATAAGTAAGTAAGTAAATAAATAAATAAATAAGTAAGTAAATAAAATAAGTAAATAAATAAATGAATAGATAAATAGATAAATAAATAAATAAATAATTGTAAAAGGAAACTGTACTGTGGCTAAACTAATGGGTCAGATTTGAGATGCGAGAGCGGAAAATGGCACTAGAGTTACAGTTAACAAATAAGTCCGGCGGGATGTTGTTCCACTGCAAAATAGTTCTTGGGAAGAAGGAGAGTTGGTGAGATTTTGTTTTGCAGGTTATGGGGCGGATGGTGTGGTCATGGGTGTGGCGAGATCTTCTGATAGGGTCCTTTAGTTGATCTCGGTTGCAGGCGACAAGTCCATTTTTTATTTTGTATAGTAGAACCAAACGTGCATCACATCGCCTCTGCAGTAGGGAACGCCAGCCAAGCTCCTGGAGCATGTCTGAGACACTCGCTGTTGGGTGATACCGGCACAATGTCCACCTAGCTGCTCGCCACTGAACCATCTCCAGTCTGTAAGATCCGTTGTTTTCAATGCCCTGCCTTGGATCCCAGATGCTCGAACAGTACTCAAGCTGGGGTCTCACAAGGCTGAAATATGCTTGTTGTTTCAATGCGCATGACTTAACTCTAAGGTTCCTTTTTAGAAACCCTAAAGTGCGATTAGCTTTAGCAGTGGCTTTTCCAATCTGGGCATTGCATTTAAGGTCATGAGATAGTTCGACTCCAAGATACTTTGCACTTTTTACAGATCTTAAGATCTTGCCATGAAGAGTGTAATCAAGATAGATGATTGTTTTCTTCCTTGATATGCGCGGTACTTTGCACTTCTCTGGGTTGAATTCCATTAACCATTCTCTTTCCCATTCCTCTAGCCTGTTTAGGTCTGCTTGTAACTGAGTGCACTGTTCATCAGAGTTGATCGTAAGATACATAACTGTATCGTCAGCAAAAAGGTGCACTGTAGAGTTGACATACTCAGGTAGATCGTTTATATATACAAGGAATAGAGTTGGGCCAATAACTGACCCTTGGGGAACCCCTGAGAGGACATCAAGATAAGAGGATTGAGTCCCTTCCAACACAACACACTGATGGCGACCCTCAAGGAAGGAGGAAATCCACTGTAGGGTATTAACACGTACTCCATAAAAGTCCAACTTAGATATTAGTTTCTTGTGGCAGACCTTGTCGAAAGCCTTGGAAAAGTCCATTATTATTAGATCTGTTTGCGCTCTTGCATTTACATTGGCTTGTAATGTTGATGTTAGCTCAAGCAGTTGGGATTCACAAGATCGGCCATGCCGAAAGCCATGTTGGAGATGGTAAAGTATATTATGCTCTGTAAAATATGTTGTGAGCTCACTGGTAACAATGTGCTCCAACAACTTGCTGCATATGCAAGTAAGCGATATGGGGCGGTAGTTTCCTGGGCAGTCCCTATCTCCTTTGCTGTCAAAGTAGTCGGTGATCTGACCCTAAATTTCAGGGGAAAATTCCCTGCATCCAGCCCTTAATGACAGTCCTGCAAAGTGGTTCAAGTCTAAAATCATAACTTGTGAACATTAAATGAAAAGCTACTAAGTGATACTGGGATACTGTCACACAAGATTGGTGTAACTCAAACAGTTGAAAAAATCCCAAAGTGTAGACCTTTCAGGAGAAAGCTACTGAGCATTACATGCACAGTCCTGTGGTGTTGTTTATGCTGTACAAGGTTGGTCCAACTTGGACTCTATAGTTGAAATACTTAAGTGAGTTGTTCCAGTGAAAGGTCTGTTGAACTGCAACTATAATATACATGTATGTACCTCTTCAGCAGGAAGATGAGGCTGAGGACTGGGATATAAACTCTGAAAAGAAAAACATAACAATGTAAAATTGGTGGGAGCCCATATTGAAAGTACCGTAAAGACTCGTAGATAAGCCGCACCTTTTTGCCAAAACTTTCCATTTGAAATCGGGGGTGCGGCTTATCTGCAAGACCATTTGGAAAAGGTGCCATGAATTGACATTTTTATGGAAAAGTACATTCATGTATACTACATAAAACTAAAACAGAGTATTGGTCATTGCTTTTGCAAGTTTGGTGGCTCCTAAAAAGAGCAGTTGGTAATGCAAGTATTAGCTTATTTCAAGCTCACATTTCTGTTGCTGTTTAACAGTGCTAATTTATAAACCTTTGTTAAAAATGCTTTATGGTCGCTTTTCTCGAGCAGAAGAACGTGACAGCATGGAATTTCCATTTCCCCACAAAATTGTTTACGTCAGTGACAATGGTCTGTAACTTCAACAGCAATTGATTCTCCATGAGCGAGAAAATAAACACACTATTCGTGGCTACTAAGCTACGAAGATTCGGAACGATAAGCACACAAAATTCTATGGAAAACTGTCTCTTTAATGAAGAAATACCTGTCAACAAGTACAAAAAAGAATTTAACATCAGTCATATGTCATAGGTGTGGACATGATGTTTATTCCACTAAAGAGATAAAATTGTGGGTACAACTTTGAAGTATTTTCCATTTCAATGTTGGCAAGTTTACGTTTGAAGAAGACAGAAGACTTCTTAAGACTCAACTTTGAATTTCTTTCGATTTTAACTAGAAAAACTTTTTTTTTCCAAAATTTGAGTCACTAAAGTCAGGGTGTGGCTTATCTGTGAGTGCAGCTTATCTGTGAGTCTTTACGGTAGAGTAAAATAATATTCTCAGGCTGGCACGTTTCTGGTTTTATTGGCTGCATCCAGTTTAAGAGCTGCAAGTTATTTAAGCAAAATTGCTTATAAATACATCTTGCCTCATCTGATTTACTAGGAGTCAACACTTCAACTCACCAGAAAGCAATTTAAAAAGTGACTAATTGCAACTGAAAGCGTCCTCAGAGTTGCTGGAAAACAAAGGTACAATACAAACACTTATCAGATTCTACAAGCTATGATCAACAACATGATTTTGATATCATGGACATAATTATCACCGATTTTGCAAATACAGGTACATACCACTCTGCATATGAATTTTAAATAGGTTCTTGACAGTTCTGATAATCATTTCCATGACTGAAATTTTCTGCAAAAGAAACATGCAAATTTTATTTGATAATGTTAAATTACAAGTCATCCTGCGACTTGATGTTGAGCAAATAGAAAACATTTTCATAAAGATTTCTGTCCCAACAAATTTGTCGACGCTGCAAAACAATGGCCTAACTGTTATGTACAACAACACGCTTTATTTCCCCATTTAGTTACATTACAGACATTTAATAAATTAATTTAATTATAAAAAAGAGAGGGGACTGGCTACCTGAAATAACCATAGAGTTAAAGGGGGCAGGCAGCCAGTTTAACAAAAGTGATAATACTAGCTTAGGCTGGTACACACACAGACAAACACACATACACGACACACAGTGAGCAAAAATAAAATTATGGAAAGACGAAATACTATAGACCAGAATATGCTTACATATACATGTTCTAGGTCTGCTCGCAGGGATAAAATGGAGGTCACTTTTCCCAGGTATCTCATGTTGATTCCCCTAAAGAAACAGGAATTGAAATATTTCAGTCATTGCATGAAAAAATGTGCATAGCAAGACTGTGCATAAAAGATCAGTGCAAAGAGCTTTAAAAAGCTACAGAGACAACCAACACAGGCATCTCATAAAATTTGTAGAAGTGGTAGCATTCAACAAAGTAATTTTAGAGATTGTTCTACACCTGTTATGCATGATGTCTGTTAATTGCGAGCCATCCAGCGGTGTTTGTGATAAACTGATAAAATCTTCCACCTGATGAGAGAAAAATTGAAATGAAATCCTTTAGTTATGCAAGCCAGAAACCTTTGTCCTTAGATATTGAGGATGGAGGTATTCACAGGCTCCAAAAATGTCTGTTGCCATTCACAAAAGGATAACCCTACACCTCCCTGGTTTTCACTTGATCAACAGATCCTCCATTGCCAAATTTATTATCATGACATCATTGTGAACACTGTAAGCACCAATTCTGGAATATAAAACAAAACCTCTTTTCCGAATTTTTAAGATCAATTTTTGTATAAATAGGATAATAGTAAACCTAGGATCTCTCAACTTGAACAAGGATCAAGGAAGGTTTATGTGAGGAACAGAAAGTGTGCAAAAATGAACATGAAAAAAAAAACTCACCATTTTAATGATAACAGTTTCTACTAAGAAGTTGGATGCCTCTTGAACGAGAAGCTTGTCACAAGAAAGAGCAGCTTCCTGAAGGATAAACAAAGACAGGACTGTTAAGCAACACAATGCAAGAAACACCTAAGAGAAAATAATAGTGGGCTGTGCTGATCAATGGGAGATCCAATCTATGACCTCCTCCATTTCTTTTGGTGTGATTTATAGCATACCCCAGAAAATACCTCTCAAATGGCATGTCACATGTGGTCTCCTGATTCATAGTTACTGATTTAAAAAAAAATTGGCATTTCCCTCAGGGCTTAAAGGGTTAAAAAATATCTGGAGCAGCCTCATTTTTTCAACCCACTTCGCAGTGTTTTGATATCTGATGAATCATTCTGCCTTGTCATGTTTAAGTCTACGAGTCCTCTGCTTCTATGTTCGTTATCATGGTGATCAGTTTCAGGATGGAAGTGACCAGGCTTTTGTTCATAGACTCAGCCGAGTTGTAATCGCTAAATTTGCGTGAATACTGTTTGGAGTCATTTTAGGTGATCACAAGCAAATTTCCTTCAAGTTTGAAACTAAACGCTTCATTGATTTTATGATTGTTGTGCGATTGAAGGAAATTTTGCGACAACAAGAATGTCCTTTAGTGATTTTACCTTCTTGTAAGATACAATCGGTGGCTGGTTAAAAAAATGTTTTTCTGTAGGTGAACTTCAATCAGGATTTTCTTTAAACCAAGTGTTGGAGGGTACCTCTTTAACAGAAACTTTGTTTGAAGTCTCGTTTGTTGTTTTCAGAGATCTCTTTGACTGAGTAAGTTCCTAAGAGACGTAGTGTTTTAAAATGGCAATCATCTCCTTGTTGGAAACTGTCTGCGCCATGGTAGAGTTCTGAAAAGAACTATTTTTTAGCTTTGAGATGCAAGACCGGTTTTGGAACCAAAAGATTGGATCCTTCGTCAGTTGCTTTTAAGTTTTTTTCGAAGAGCTCAAAGGGAGAGCTAGTTTTGAGTGCTGAAGATAGAATCAAGTCTCTTTACATAGCGGACTTCAACCCGCAGAGTGTTTTATGATTGGTTGATCCTGTGAGTGTAGTCCTGAGAAGGACCGTTTGTGATGACATTGACTGACGTTTCAACAACCTGAGCGGAAGTCATCATCAGAGTCAAGTGGTTTGTGTAACGTCAGTAGATGGTATAAATATCCTGGTTGTCGATCTGACTGGAAGATATAGATTATCCAATGGCGTGAAGGGGATTTCGATCCTGTGAGTGTAGTCCTGAGAAGGACCGTTTGTGATGACATTGACTGACGTTTCAACAACCTGAGCGGAAGTCATCATCAGAGTCAAGTGGTTTGTGTAATGTCAGTAGATGGTATAAATATCCTGGTTGTCGTTCTGACTGGTCAACAAAGTTGTGACGTTATTGGTCGTTTGTCAGTTAAGCCATTTTGTTATTGCTTGTGAAGAAATTAAACCGTAATTGGTACATTTTGATCCATCTTTTGTCAGTCAAAGGTTCGCAGGTGTATTGTTAGTAAAATAAGTTGGTTTGTCTATTTTGTCTGTTGTTGATATCATCAATACGTTGTTTCTAAGGTGTGGAAAGTTGTTGGCAACAGTTGAGTGGTATCTGTTCTCAGTTAGTAATTAAAAGCAATTTTCCAATGCGATCTGTTGGTGGTAGTTAGTACAGTAGGTAATGAATTTAGCAGAGTCCCAGTCAATTGTATGGTTTGTCTGTAAATGGTGTTCAGCAATGTTATTGCCAATGTCTTCCTTGTGTTTGATATGTTACATAAAAACCAACACTTCACATTTCCATTTTGATCCCAAAACAGAGGGCCAAATGTTTGTTCTAATGTTGACAAGTCTTACTCTCACTAAACAAAGAACTCCTCACACTTGCCTCTGAAGATGCATGCTTTGTGCCAGGAGCATAAACATCAGGGTTAAATCTGACATCAAACTCTGAAATGTTAAATGAACATACAGTTAGGGCAAATATTAGAATCTGAAAGTAAAAACTTACCATCTCTGGCTAGACTGCAAGAGACTCAAAGGAAAAGCTTACAAACATTGTTACCTGACATTGTTGACTATACTCGTAGATATTGATCGCATGTGATGATAAAACATTTTGTAACACCAACCTGAATCACATATTGAGCCAACAGCTTTAGCTGCTGATTTGATAGCATCTGCTGAAATGTCACTAGCATCTAAAACAAAAAGGTGCAAAATTAAATGATTGATTAAAATACTTCTAAAGCTGACTAAATTAAAAAAACAATTTGACATTTGATTGAATCTAAAAGATCAAAGCAACTTTTTACAAAATGATTTTTTTATTCAACACAAGTGCGTATGTAAACCTGTAGAATTTCCAGGTGATGACTCTGTGTTCTCCTGGATTTCTTCAGCTTCTTTTACAGCCTCTTCTAACTTAGTACTTTCTTTACCATCTTTATCATCACTAATCAGGAGATTTCTATACGGACATTCAGACTGTTCACCATTTGCTTCATCCACGGGCTTCTCATCACTCTTGTTCTAAAAGCAAAAGAAACCGATGAAAAATTGTCTCAGATACCACAAAAATTTTAAACAATTTAACAGAAATATTATTTCCAGATCTGCAGTCCTTTGCAAGACCACTGTAACCATAGCTCAGTTACATATATATCTTTTGAGTTTGTTGACAAAAATCCATCAGAAAACAAATTTACTACAAACCTGCATTTCCTTCTGCTTTGCAGCCGACACATGCATTGCAACCAGTTTCAAGAAAAGCACATATCGGAATCTGTTGAACACAAATGAAATAGATATTTTATGAAATAATAAAATTAATATATATTTCAGCATGCTCCTTGAGTACCTCCCTTTAGTGCCCAACAATTAGTATGTAAAGTATTGGGGTGCAAGGGAATAGAACAAGAGGCAGAAAGAGAATTACACTAGGGCTGCGAAGAGGCCTGAAATGATAATTCAGATTACATAATATTAACAGAGGAGGTGAGAAATATACGCGTTAGCTACCGTTTTGTTGTCTTTCATATACTTTGAATGGGGTCTGTGTGAGGGTGGGGGAGCAGGGTTGGGGCAGTGGTGAGAGCGCTCACCTTCCACCAATGTGTCCCAGGTTCGATTCCTGGACTCGATATCATATGCAGGCTGAGTTTGTTGGTTCCCTACTCTACTCCAAGAGGTTTTTCTCCGGGTACCCCACTTTTCCAGTCTCCTCAAAAACCAACATTTCTCCCACATGGCCCCCACAAGCTTGCAGCTTTAAATCTTAACTGTGTATAAAGAAAGTTTCTTTATCTTTTTACCTTTATATAATTCTGATACTTACGCTATGAATCCTTCAATGAGCTCAGGTCTCAGACAACAAAGCTTGTGCTTATATGGCCGGGGAAACTTTGACTTGGCTTCCTTCTCCTCAGTATTATCAGAAGCTTCTTGGTTTTCTGGGAGCAAAAATAAAGAAATAAATGTAGTTAGGGAAACTACAATGGAGGACAGATGTCCTTGGGACAGTTTC
Source organism: Pachyseris speciosa (assembly GCA_016490735.1). Classification (NCBI taxonomy): domain Eukaryota; kingdom Metazoa; phylum Cnidaria; class Anthozoa; order Scleractinia; family Pachyseridae; genus Pachyseris; species Pachyseris speciosa. Next base: position 57,183 of record JAEMWC010001172.1, on the reverse strand, counting down.
TGGAATCCTTTCAAATTGGTGCCGTTTACTCTCGTCATCATTATTATGACCCAGGACCAACCCTAAAGCCCCTCCCCTCCCCCAGGCAATGTTGAAAATCTTTCAACAAGCATTGACACTTCTTTTTGCTTGGCTAATGTCTGTCCAATGCTCCCAGTTCAAAATTTTTTTTTTTTGGGGGGGGGGGGAGGGAAGAGGGGGGAATTGGAGTGAATTTTGCTCGTATGGCATTGACTGTCCCAACACTTTCAGCCCGCATGGTAGTATAAACTAGTTCAATCCTCCCCTTGAGTCAATGCAGTTCTAATTTTAGTGCCAAAAGCATTGCCAATGAAACAATAATTAACAATTATTCACCAAAGTGGAGGTAAATATCCACCACTTTCACCGACACTGAGGTGAATAATTATTTTAGTATATACCACGCAACCTGAATAATTAGCGGACCAAAGCATTACTTCAAGTGTGACAATACACCGACAAGCAGTCAGAAATTGTAAAATCTTGTGCACTGGCTGCTCGGAGGTGAATAGTACTTGCTAATCACCTCCGAGTTAACCAATCAGAGTGTGCAAAAAGCACTATTCACTTGTGTGGTGTATACTATTATTTAAAAGTGCTGTTTAAAATGTTGTGCCAAGAGGTTTGTGCATTAAATCCAGATCTGTGACCATTCAAATTAAAGCAACCAAACAGCACTTTGGTATACACCTTATTCCAAAATGACGGCCAAAATATTATTTTGTTTGCATGTTAATTAGCCCTCTTTGCCTCGTCAACATGTACAAAACACAAAAGAATTTTGAAGTGAAAATGAGGCAAAGAGGGCTCATTAACATGCAAACAAAAGAATAATAAATTGGCTGCCATTTTGGAATAAGGTGTATAGTGCTTTTTGTTTCTATATAATTTCCCCACCTCCCCCCCCAAAAAAAATTGTTTTAATAATAATAATAATAATAATAATAATAATAATCAAACTTTGTATCACGTTTTGAGCCTAAAAGTTTTAGGGAATAAAAAGATGACTTGTGAAAACTTTAATACACAAGCAAGAGCAAAATGAAACCCTTCAAAGATAAGACAACAAATCTTCATTTATGAAAAAAATGAATGACATACTTCCCAAAAAATTAGCATCTGGCGGAAAAGTCCTAAAGAGGTCCAAAATGTAATGCCTTCCATCCGCTCCAATGATTCCCTATAAAAGTCGGTAAGATCAGTTTTTTTGAAGTACCAGTTAGGCTGTAGCTTCACCGATAAAAATACAGCACCTCTTTGAGAGTGCATTTACTATTAATAATTAATACTACTCACCTTGCATTCCACTGAAGAACAAAGCTCAACTTCTTCGCCATTAGAAGCAACCACCCTAGAAGAAATATACATTAATTTAAGGCTTGATCAGCACTGCACAGTAGTTGGTAATATATTCATTTTGATAGTTCCTTACACAAGTAACATGGACGTATTCAGATGGTGCATTTCCACGAAATGTGGCTGTAAAATGGCTGTTAATCCATCTTGTTGCCTCTCTCCCCCTCCAGTTGGGGGGGGGGGGGGGTACTGTCTATAATGGCCTACAGTATATACGGGGAGGCTCCGCCTGAAAGGGGTACATTTTTCACACTTCAGGAATATGAAAGGGTAGGGATTTCAGTAAAGTATATGAAATTGTATGGATATCTGTCATTTAGGTATTTAACAGGGTCTTTCATTAAAATGTTTTGAACACATACCTGACTGTACTGTTCCAATGGAGGGTATACAAAAGGGGTACCATTTGTCAATGAAAGGTACACGAAAGGGGTACCTTTTCCGTCAAAAATGGTACGTAAAAGGTTAAGGGGTCAAATCTCAGGGCGGAGCCTCCCCTTATTAATGTTTATTCAGAACCCCCCCCCCCCCCCCCCCCTTCCTCAAAGCATCCTAAATTCTACATGTACGTGTATCATGTACAACTAACAGCCCACTGATAACTTACTTGTGTGGTCTTATTCTGATAGATTTGCCTGCCTTGTTTAGCTAAAAACAAAAGGTGAAGCAAAGTTAGTAGGTCTCACATTGTATCAGGCACTACCCTTTTTATCACAATGTGGCCCTTCTCATAGAGAACAGCAAACATGAAACCTTGTAGTAACAAACAGACAGCAGAAGATAGTACACAATTTTGTTACTCACCAGTTCCAGGAATTTATCGTGACTAGAAATGCTTTTCCCAGAGTCAGCAGAACCGTAAACAACAGACTGTTCCTGTTCACGCTGGAGAATTCCTAAACAACAGAGTAGAGACACTGTGAGCTCACCAATTGGGCAAATAATGGTATCCAGTGTATGGACAGAATTGTAGTGATTAAAGGGGCACTGCCAAAAGGTTTTTTCCAGTTTTTGGTCAAATGTGCCACTCTTAAAATCATTATTGCAAAAGCTCTATTAACCCCCCCCCCCCCCCTCTAATAGGCCCCCTGTTTGGAAGTCAGTTTTTCTAATAAGCCCCCCCCCCTTGGGACATAAGATTTTGCAATTAGTCCCTCTTCCGAAATCCACTTTATACGGCCCAGTTGGTTTGTTTTTAACCCATTGGCACCTGTGCTGGCCAAACCGGCCGAGTCTTTGCGCAGATTTGCGTTCCTTCCCTGCCTCCCAAGAAATGATTTTTTTTTGTCTCCTTGTGTTCTAATTGTCTTCAGGAAAGATAAACCAATCATAACCCACCAACTGCGCATATATTTAAGAGTCTTAGGCAGTAGTAGACAGAAAGATTTCAGTCACCCGCAAGGAAGATCAAATTTCAGATAACAATGGCCGCTGCTCCTTCCCCATGTGAATTTTCAAGATAGCAGTGTGCTGTTCTCAGAAAGGAAATACAGCTTTTAAAACTGTAATTCAAAGAAAAAGTTCTAAGGAAGGCTCGACAGCTTAAACAATGGAAACCAGTCAGTTCATAGCGAAGAAATCCCTCTTCGAGGACAGAATGTCTTTTGACAACAAATCTTCTTTTGGCAACAAATCTTCGCAAAAATTTTTGGCTTTCCCCGAACTGTTTCTGCACTTCTGAGAATCCGCCTTCCAAAAAACTACAGGTTTGAATGTAAAATTTTATGGTGCTTTATCTTTAATTGACAGATTCATTGTATTCTAAGCAACTTTAGCGAAATTTGTGACAAACACACTCAGTTTGGCCGATGTATTGTACTCGGAAGTGACTCGTAAGATTCGCTTCGTTCACCTTCGTGTAGATCTACTCGAGGTGAAAACTTGTATGCGTTTACTTTTCAGGAATAAACACAGGCTTATCTGAATAAATTTTTTATTTAGGAAAGCTTATTGTCTGTTTTTCTGTGTGTCTTAATTCACAGAACTTCATAATTTCTCAATCTACAAAAGCCAACTGAAATCCTCGAGTGCATTTCAAATTTGCCGATGTGACAACAGGATCAAATTTCGCTGCGAATTTTCAAAATTTTACTTCCAAGTTTGTTTTTTGGGCAATCTTTGATTGGTAGCAACCATTTTTTATTTGGAAATTAGGAATTTTAGCTATCGTTATCTAACGGAGTGTTGCCTTTTGACCCTGTAAGTTGTCTGTTTATACTGCGCATTTAGTTAATAATTAGCCATTGATAAAAAATAGAGAAACCCGAAACACACAGAAATCACTTGGGCACCAACTGATGGGTCAAAAAAAATTAATATACACTCAAACACATAATACTGTTTGCTGGTCTGTATTAAATAATAAAGTTTTACTGCAGTTGTTTGAGTTTTGTACAAAAACTATGTTAAGATGAAAAGGCATGTTAAAGATTTGAAATAAGCCCCCCCTCTCTAACAAGCCCCCCTCCCTAACAAGCCCCCCGTTAATGAGGCCTGAAATGGGGGGGGGTTAATAGAGCTTTTACGGTATTCAAAACCCCTACTCATGTGCAATGTGGTTCCATAAAACTAATGGGAAGAAATCAAAGAATTTTTTAGGAGACTGAGCCATATCAAATGACCACTTCCTCAAAATGGCACTTGCATCCATAACTACAGAAGCCAGTAAAATAGTTTCAGAGCAGCAACATACTCTTGGTAAACAAAATAACACCATTATTTTTGGGTTTCATTTGAGACAAAGTTATATTTTAGGGTTTTGAAGTGATGCTAACATAACACAATAGAGTCCATTTCATCTATTGGTTTGAGGCTAGGATGGTCTGGGTAATGCCGTGTCCTTGCATAGGTCTAACCAGAAGCTTATTGTAGCTACCTATGGGTGATACTCTGACCTGTGAAAATGAATCTCATCTTTGATAACATGTTGTGCTGTTTCAAGAAACATTAATGCACAGCTTTATCAAAGAGTCAGGACTGTGTTTTATTATATGACGGCAGGGGTTTCAATAAAATTTGAAGTAGGCAGCGAGTTGGAGTAGAGTAGGCGACGGCATTAAAGAAAAAATAAAGAATCGTACTTTAATTACTTCAATTTAGGGAAAAAGTAGCCGACGTCTCTGATCGAAGTAGCCGATGCTTTTTGTCGGATGTTGGTGCTTATTGAACCACTGTGACTGGCTCTTTCAGTGGTCAAGATGAATCAATTCTCCTGCTGTGATTGGCTACCCGTGAGGTCAAAATGGAGCCATCTTGACAGCTCGGGAAAGCCCGTTCGTCCCGCGTTTTACTGTCTTTTAATAGCGTCCTTTGAGTCATATAATAAATCCTTTATTGACCAAGCTTGTTCGGTCAAGATGACAGGATATTGGCCTTGTTCTTTTTTTGTGTGTTCATGGACCTCAACTTTGTCTCGGTCCATAAACACGCAAAAAAAAAAGAACTTGGTCAACATCCCACCATCTTGACCTCATGCTTGGCCAATAACCCATATATCTAACAATAGATATTAAGATGTGCAGAATATAATTGCCTTTCATTATTCCACAGTAGCTCTGCATACTGATTCTTTACCTGGAATAATTGACTGAGCAATGACTCTGTAACCCCTGTAGTCCACAATAACAGTACTGAGAGTGTACAACCCCTGAAGTAAAAACAAGATGTTAACATACACTATAAATTATTAGCTTCAAATAGTCAATAACTGCCACAAGCAAGAGAAATGGCAATGGCACACCTGTGTATCTAATCTGTTATAGGCCATCACTCCTTTAAGATCTCCGCTCTGAAAACAATAACAAGATAAATTATAATGTATATGGGAGCTAAGAGTGTTTCCTTCCATTTACCGGTAATGCACCAGATGGTTAATTATAAATTTGCGCAGATTATTCCCCTAAATTTTGCATATCAATCTATACAAGTTGTGGTTCAATTTTATCTTTGGTTTAAAAATTTTCTCCCTTTGTTTTCGGGCATGGTAACGTATGATACTGTATAATTAGTTTAATACTCAAACATTCAAACTCATCAAGATGAAACTTGCAACTGTAAACATAAGAAAGATTTACAATGTATAACTTAATATTGTAATCAAGATAAGCTTAGAGGAAATAAATTGTTGTTGTTCTTTTAAAACAAAGGGAGAATATATTAAAACACAGGATAAAATTGAACCATAACACATACACCTCCATCCTAAAGGAAAAGTAATGACAAACTATTAATACATTTTCTTTTTCTTTCTAAAAAGAACAAAGAAAGAAATACTTACTGCAGCAGAATATGCAGCTTCATCACCTGAAGAAAAATCATGACATCATTAGAAGATCTGAAAGTACACAACAAGGTTACAGAATTCAAGAACAAAAGTCATGGTTATATGCAAGAAAGTACATAACTTGATTACCTCCCAACTCTTGGAAGTGATCTCGGCTGTCAAATGCAAAACTGAAGAAAATATTGTTCCAAATGAACATTCTCTTCCTACATGCAAAAGGAAACAAAAAGACATCAAATGAGTTATCTTATCATAATATTTTATTACTGGTATATGGCTAGTGTTTGTAGCTGATGTAACACATGCTCTGATTGGCTAAGCACAGCTAAGTGCTAGGCCATTATTTTCCCATAATGCAGATGGCCACTGATTACAGCCTATGCAAATTAGCAAAGGAAAAAACAAAAGGTTATCCAAAGCCATAATTTTATTTGTTTAATTTACATTGAAAATTAATGGGTCTAGAGCAAGACCAGGAAAACTGTCAGTGAAAAGTTTGAACTGGGTTTGAAATGATTAATGAATTAGATAAGTGCACATTACTGTGAAGCAACAACTTCCACTTGAACTAAGGTTTCATTTCCTTTAGAACCATTATGTTAGCCACATAATAAACAACTTAGTAACCTCAACAATTTGGTCATTACCAGAAATTATCAAACCTCAGCCTAGCTGTATTGACGAAGCGATCCAAGGCCCCAGTTTGAGATTTTCCCATAAACTCAATCTCAGTTATTAAGTACATGTAGTAAGTTGACACCTGCACATGATTTTAATAGAAGTATGATTACAAGTTCTTACTTCTCATCCTCTCCAGGATTAATGGCCATTACATTTCCATCCACAACAGCTGTTGCTCCTCTGGTAGCTGCTGCCACAAAATCACATGTAATCTGACAAAAAGAATTATTACCAGAAAGTAAGATACTTTCATACTTCCTTTAATGCATGCCATGAAAGACAGACTGAAAGACAGTATGTTCGAGAATCTGACCAATTACTGACTGTCTCAATGACTGGAATACTACCTTATTGACTATCTGCGTGACTGACTGACTGACTAAATGACAAACGTAAACTGGCTGCCTGATTGACCAACTCACTCAACATCATCATCATCATCATCATCACCATGCGGGAAGCAGGGATGGCACAGTGATGAGAGCACTCACCTTCCACCAATGTGGCCAGGGTCAATTCCAGGACTTGGCGTCTCAACTGTGCTGAGTTTGTTGGTTCTCTACTCTGCTCCAAGAGGTTTTTCTCTGGATACTCCAGTTTTCCCCTCTCCCCAAAAACCAGCATTTGATTTGATTTGATTTATTTAGATTTGATTTGATTTAGTCTCCCCAATTAGTAGAGCATCTGTGCTCGGCTAGATAGATTTGAGACTTAAATAAAGTGATTATCATTATCATTATCATTATCATTATCAAATACCTTAAAAATCGCTCTGTCTCTCAGTAGTCTCTGCTGCATTGTATCCTTTGGTAGCTCTCTGGCAGACTGTAGTTCTTCATTCCAGTCGCGGAGCTTAAAACAAAATAATTTAATTAATAAAATCATTTGTTATGAAAAAGACAAAACAGGTTGCTTCTACATTAAGGATCAATAAATCTTCGATACAGAAGTAGTCCAGTCAAAATGTGCCAGCAGCCGGCGATTTTGCTGCCTACAGCAGAGTGTTTGCTGCCTACTCGACACTTAACATAGTTAATAAGAAATACTTGGTTAATACCTTTGCTTTTCCCGTTCAAATTACTGGTAATAAATGACGATTGAAATAAAAAGCCCTAAAAAAGCTGTCAGTTAAATAAGTGCACTGCACTGTTGTTTTTGTCAACTCACCTGGCCAGGCATGTGTTCTTCATAGCCAATTCTAACTGCAGCAGCTATAGGAAGGCAAATCATGGAAACAAAGGTATCAGGATGAAATGTTAGCATTGAGCACTTCCAAAAAAGTTGACTTGAAAACAAATTAAAATTTATAACAGTTAATGCAATCCAATCCAACACAACAACAGACAAATTACTGGACAGGTAATAAATGACAATTGAAATAAAAAGCCCTCAAAAAGCTGTCAAATGGGGTGGAATTTAACCCTAAAGCACCCCAGTTGGAACCATTTGAAGTGGTTATTTTCACAAGTTTGGGGTTGAATGCTCCCTGACCCCATAAAAGGCCCTTGCTGCCTTCTAGTCATTTTATCCTGCCTACTGCTCCAAATACATTTGACAGGGCTGCAAAAGCAACCAATGCAAAGGCAAGTCAGTTAAATAAAAAAATTATGTGTGTGTTTTAATGTGTTGTATGGTAATTTTTTTTGTTCCTTAGTGACTCCTTTTGTTAGGTGTATGTTTAATCCCATTTTTGTTGACAGACAAGCCATTCAGCTAGTATTTTGTTACACTGCTCCCAAAAATAAAATAAAAAAACCTGTACTATTCCGAAAATGAATATTAAAATAAGTTCACTTAATGTTCGCGGTATGGGAGACAAACTGAAGCGAAGAGAAACATTTAACTGGCTAAGAGCAAAAAATTTTCATATTTATCTTCTTAAAGAGGTGCACTGCAGTACCAATACAATATCTTTGTGGTCATCAGAATGGGGTTACAAATCAATTTTTAGCTGCCTCTCCAGCGCTAGGGGTGGTACTGCTATCCTGTTTAACAACAACTTCTCATTTGAAATTTTGTGGATCTACTTGGACACAAACGGCAGATTCATTATTTGTGACATCAAAACTGAAGATAAATGTATCACCTTGTCAAACTTATATGCTCCCAAAAATGACGAACCTAGATTCTTTCAAGATTTCTTTGTCCACGTAGATGATTTTCAATGCGATCATTTAATGATAGGCGGCGACTTCAATCTTGTCCTAGATCTAAATAAAGATAAGAAAGGTGGCCGCTACAAAACACACGCCAATTCAGTCAAAACCTTAGAAAAATTCATTGATGAACTAAATGTTATTGACGTGTGGCGGGTTTTAAATCCCGATATTCTGCGATACACATGGCGCCAAAAAAACCGGAAATTCACTGCAGACTAGATTTTTTTTTAGTAAGTCAAAGCTTAATGTGTTATGTAATAGGAGCTGACATTACAATGGGTTTTAAAACAGACCACTCTATGATAGCAATCAATATAGCACTCCATTCAAATGAGCGGGGACCTGGCTATTGGAAATTGAACACTTATTTTCTTTCTGAAATTGACTATGTCAATCAAATTTGATCGGTAATTAAAAATGTGCATGACGAATACAAGCACGACAACAATGTGAACCCTGCCCTGCTGTGGGAGGTAATTAAACTGAAAATCCGGGAACAATCTTTAAAGTATGGAGCCAATAAAAAGAAATGTATGACAAGAACGGAAGAAGAACTAGAGAAGAATATTAACATACTACAAAATATAATAGAGACAAATAGCTCTGAAAATCAAGAAAAGATGCAGGCTTTCAGGGAACTGGAGGTCAAAAAAGCTGAATTAGAGAAAATAATTGAGTATAAAACTAAAGCTGCAATCTTGCGAGCTAAGAGCAGATGGCATAATGAAGGGGAAAAAAACACAAAATATTTCCTAAATCTTGAGAAAAGACATTGCAGGAATGGAGTAATAAGCCAATTAAAACTTGGAGAAAATGTGTTTGTAACGAAGGACAAAGAGATTTTAAGTGAATGTGAAAAGTTTTATAAAAACCTCTATAAATCAACTATTGACACTCAGCACCTTCAGACAAACGGCAATTTCTTCGGCGACCTTAAGGACAAAACTTTAGACCCAGACGAAAAGGAAAAAAGTGAAGGTCCACTGACTAAACCAGAATGCCTGGAGGCGTTGAAATCTATGGCCCCTGACAAATCACCTGGAACAGATGGTATTCCTGCAGAATTTTATAAAGTCTTATGGCGAGACATTGCTGACGACTTACTGGAGGCAATTAACTATGGCTTTGAGAAAGGACAACTTTCAATGTCGCAAAGGAGAGGAATAATCAAATTAATACCTAAAAAGGATGCAGAACTCAATCAGGTAAAAAATTGGCGTCCCATTACTTTACTTAATTGTGACTGAAATGAGTGTGGATGATATGTGAAATGAATCATAATAATATAAGATAGCAGCTAAAGCAATTGCAAACAGGGTTAAAAAAGTTCTTCCGAAGCTGATAAATAACGATCAAACTGGATTTATGAAGGGAAGATTTATTGGAGAGAATATCAGGCTAATTGATGGCGTCATAAAGTTTGCAGCGACCAAAAATATTCCAGGTTTACCACTCTTTTTAGATTTTGAAAAAGCTTTCGACACAGTGGAATGGGCCTTCATTCACAAAACTCTCCAACATTTCAATTTTGGCCCTTCTTTGGTGAACTGCATTAATACTTTTTACAATAACTCTGAAAGCTGCATCTTAAACAATGGCTGGTCTTCAAACTTCTTCAAACTAGAAAGAGGAGTCAGGCAGGGATGTCCCTTATCACCGTATCTTTTTATCCTTTGCGTAGAGATTTTAGCTGAAAAGTAAGGACCTGTCAAGACATAATAATAATAATAATAATAATAATAATCCATTTATATAGCGCCCTTTCTACAAGATTCAAAGGCGCTGTTTACAAAAATTAGATAAAATTAAAAAGTAAAAAATAATCACAAGCAATTGACATTAAAACTAGACGCTAACTACAAAATAAATGTACACAATAGATAAAAAATCAGATAACAAATAAAACATAAAAGGAATTAAGGTTTTTGGACAAGAAATTAAAATCAGCCAATATGCAGATGATACTACTCTTATCTTAGATGGTTCAAATGAAGCCTTCACGCCCTCTTTGCAGGTTCTGGATGATTTCAGGAAAATTTCAGGTTTAAAATTAAATGACAAGAAAACGGAGGTCCTCTGGATAGGAGCTAACAAAGGGAGTGGGGTCATTCTCTGTCCAGAAAAATATTTTAAATGGGTTAAGAAAAAGTAAAAGCTTTAGGTGTCTGGTTTTCAACCAACCCAGAAGAAGTCACGGGTGTAAACTTTTCTGAAAAGCAGGTGAAAATAACCAACTGCCTAAGCTGCTGGGAAAACCGACGACTAAGCTTAATGGGGAAAATAACGGTTTTAAAGAGCCTGATTGCCTCTCAACTTGTTTATATCCTGTCGCCCTTGCCAACAGAGCACTATATTTTAAATGAAATTTCTTCAATTTTTTTATGGAATGCAAAGGGCGACAAGATTAAATGGGACATAATGATAGGGGATTACTCTCAAGGAGGCCTAAGAATGATAGACATACAATCTTTTAATAAAGCACTTAAAACCATGTGGGTCATTAAATATCTTGACGAGACAAACTTAGGTAAATGGAAACTTTTTTTGACGACAAGTTAAAAAATTACAGTGGTACTGCTGTTTTCAAAGGTAATCTTAAAAAAGAAGATTTACCCAAAATTAAAGGATTATCGGATGTCTTTATTAATGAAATTTTGCAAATTTGGTCTGAGACCAGCTATGAAGATAACCTAAATTCTTTTGAACACTTCCTCTCAATGAGCTTGTGGCATAATTCTCTAATAAGAATTGAAAACAGGCCAGTGTACTATAAAGAATGGTTTGTTAAAGGTATTTCAAAGGTTTCACATCTAACGAAGGATGCAAACACTTTCCTTTCTTTTTATGAATTCACTGAACGATACAATATTAAAACAAACTTTCTCAGTTTCAATGGTTTGATTTCTTCTTTAAAATCTCTCAGGGAGAGATGTAAAGTTAGTATGCATATAAGGGACAGCAATTATCAAAGCTTCGTTGAAACTTTATTAAAGGCCAAAAAGCCTAATAGAATAGTATACAAAAAAATGATTACTGTGAAACAACAATGCCCAGCTCAAAGTCAAGAAAAATGGGTGCTGGACTGCCATCTGAAAACTCATGAAGACGTTGATTGGAAATTTGTTTACCAAGCCCCATTCAAATACATTAAATTAACCAAATTAATCACTTTCCAGTTTGAACTTTTTCATCGAAGGTTAGCTACAATAGATTTTCTTAAGAAAATAGGACTCAAGCAAAGCGATATTTGTACCTTTTGTGAACTTGAAATTGAGAGTCTAATTCATTTATTTTGGTCCTGCAGTCTAACCTCCTCTTTTTGGAGAGATTTTAAAGGCTGGATTACAGATAACCTTGACAACACAATGATTTTAGAGAATATTAACCTTGTCGCAGCAATTGCTTTAGGCCTCCGGCGGAATATTTTTCACAAACAAATATACCTCTACTTCCTACTTGCCAGATATTTTATATGGATCTGTAAGACACAAGGTAAAGCTCCTAAGCTTGAAAATTTCCTTAGCTTTTCGACACTCTTCATTTAGTTTGGTCCTCCTATGTCACGCACCATCATCAACTAGAAAGCAGTGTAATCTTCTTCTTAGTTCCTTTTTTTTTTCTCGTATTGGTATGTCTGGCCTGTCTTTCTGTTTTTTTATGTATGTACATATTCATGTATTGTTTTGTATGTATTTAATTAAAGATGTTTTCGTTTAGACAAGTAGCGTTAGTGCTGTGAGATCCATGGCTGTGTTAATTAACTTTTTTGTAAGCAACGTTTCTACTGTAATGTCTACATATAATGTTATATAATGTTATATTATATATTATATATATATATAGGCAAAAAAAAAAAGTCAGTTAAATAAGTGCTGATGCCTGTTTATGGTGCTGTAGACTCAGATCTCACGCTCATACAAAACTTTCTGGATAGATGCTTTAAAAGGAAATACACATCAAAGAGAATGGACAATCGAGAACTCTTAGAAAAGGCAGATAAGAAGCTTTTCAAGGTACGATCAGTGGATCCCGATTGCCCCCTTAGTAACATCATTCCGAAGGAGAAAGAAACAAAGTATCAACTCAGAAACAAAAGTGCTCATCGCCCAGATATAAAGACTGAAAGATTTAAAAATGTTTTTGTAAATAGGCTTATTTTTAGATATAATCTTTGATCTTTCTACTATTTGTATACAGTATGTCTTAGGTATTTTATCCTTCTATTATTATTTGAATACAGTATGTCTTATGTATTTTTAGACTCCCAACTGCTGATGTGACTTAAGGGGGGACTAACTTAACTACAAAATTAGCTAACATTGTTGCTATGGAAAGTTCCCAACCCTCATATCTTGGAAACCATAACTTGCACAGACAAGCTGTCTGGCTATGTTTTTACAATCAAAAAGTTTTACAAGATTTTCAAGTCACAACCATATTTGGTAAGTCACGTGACCAGAACAGAAAAAGGCCTAAAACTCGAGTGGCGTACACTTCTGGATATCGAAAATGGTGCCAATGGTTAGCGATCGCCAAGGTGCAAAACTCTACGTATCGATTTTTGGAAATTCGCATTTTTGTGAGATTTATGACGTCATAAGCACGCAAATTCATACCATTTTGTCATTATCATTGTAGTTATGTACGTTAACAACAATTGCTTACGTAGGCTTGTAAAGAAGGCTGGAATATCTCCGACTGGCAAAAAAAATCGGAACTTCACATAATTTTTTCCAAGTTTTAGGGTTTTTTCTCTCTAAAGCGCAGTTGGGGCCTGGGGCAAGTTACGCATGCGCAATAGCAATTTATAAATTTTACATGTTCACCTCTTCGCACGTCTCACCAATATAGTGGCAAAAACACCGAAAAACCGTGTTTTGCAAATACAGTCCGTAAAAATCCCTTGGCAACAACGCTAAGTCTGTAGTTAAGTTAGTCCCTCCTTAAGATATGTCTTTGTATGTTAGGAGGAATAAAGATTGATTGATTGATTGATTGATTGATTGGACAATCATAGCACAGTACCCACCGTCTTCTGCCCTCAGGGTGTCCATGGTGTGTTCTGTTTGTGGGACAGCCCATGGAAATACTGAAAAGCAATCATTGCAACTGTGTTTAAGGCTTGATGGATGTGTCAAACAAAAATTAGATATCTTGAAACCTTGAAAATTAGTATTATTATTATTGTTAACCCAGGAAGGCCAAAAAGCTGACACAAATGCCTTATTTTTGACTAGAGCAACTAACATAAAACTATCTAGTAGATGTCTGTACTTTCTGAGCAAATTAACAAACAAGACAATAAGTTCAAACTTCAGAAATCAAGTACCCAGGTAAAGAAAAGTTAAGTATCACAGTAGAACTCTGATTATCCATTGTAGCTTTGAAGCACCCAGCCCTGTCAAAATGTGCTGGCCAGCAGCTGGCGATTTTGGAGTTCACCCCTAAAGTGCCCAGTTGGAATCATTTGAAATGGTTTTTATCAAAATTTGGGAGGTTGAGTGTTCCCTGACACTCTAGAACACCCTTGCTGCCTTCTACTCCTTTTATCCTGCCTACTGCTCCAAATAAGTTTGACAGGGTTGGGCCCCTGTTTTGGATAAAACCACGCCAAGTGCAGTAATACAGATTTCTACGCAAATCGCACTGTACGTACCTTGGTAAGGTGTAGGAATGACTTCCAGTGGGTGCCTCTTCAAACTACAAGAAAGAAAAGACAAAATCACAAATCCTCTTTAACTTACACAAGCCCTGTGGAGTGAAGATGTGATTAATTAATTTTCACACAGAACTGTCATGAATATTGTTAATAAATTTTATGTCTCAGTGAGTTTCACAGCTGTAGCACACTTGTTGCTTTAATTAGCATAAAACTTTCCTGTAGCAGTCTAGAAAACCTGTAGCATTAAGGTCCCATTTGGCATAAAATTATTTTACCACAATAGGTTTCACAGGTTATGGTCCTTAATGACAGCTCTGGTACCAAACAAAATGAACAAGTTTTTTAAAAATGAAGAAAGGAAGTCAAACCTTGTTTTCTGTAATTGAGCAAAGTTTTTCCTAAACATAGGGCTTAGCTGGAAAAACAAAAGGAAAACAAAACATTCATTAAAAGACTATAACCCCCAACAAACACATTAATACTTAATTATTGTTAGCTTGAAAACTGAAATCATCACATGCAGCTTAAGAATCATGAATGTTAATTCTGTAGCTATGCAAAAAATATTTACTGTATGCACAGACTACAAGGATTAGGTTATTGATCATATTAAACCATTGCCACAGCAACCAAATAAGCTCAGTCAGGTCAATATTGTATGTATATTGTATATTGTATGTATGTGAACTCTTACCTGGTTTAGCAGTCCTACAAGCGTGTGTGAACGACATGGCTCACCATGTGGCTGAGGGTTGAATATACCATCATGAGTTCTGAAATGGAAATAATTAAAACAATCAAAATGGAAGTTTGAATGCACTGTGGCCAGTCCCAAGCCTGGATCAGAAGGAGGAGGATTGGGCGTGGGGGCTAGCAACCCCACACTGTAAAATGACTAAAGCTGCAGAAACCAATACCAGAGAGCAAGATGTCAATGCTGCAAGGAATGAGGAACCCCAAACTTTGGGGATGATGACAGATGGCAGTCAAACCCAACTAGGCACTGACATCTTAGGAACGGATGTGGAGCTGGGGAGAGGTAGTGCAATTAGCAAAGGAAAAGCAACACTGGCATTCACTGGTAATGGCCTTATGTGTACACAATGGTAATGGCCTTATGTGTGCTTAATTAGACAACTTGATTGGAAAGACTTGAGCACTCAATTTCAAATACAGAAAGGCTTAATGGTATACAAGTGTTTAAATGGTCTTGTTCCTGAATATTAATTTTATCCTCTAAATTTGTGAAACGAAATGAAACACAGTACTCCCTGAGGGACTCTGTTAACAAACTATTTGTCCCATTTCCGCGAACTAATTTCTTGAAAAACAGCTTTAGTTATAGCGGAGCAGTTGTCTGGAACAGCCTACCCTGTCATGTGAAAGAAGCTAAAATCTCTAAGTCAATTTAAACGATTTGTTAATCTTCATTTTTAATGTTAGAGTATATACAGCATTCATGAAAAACAGGTTTTAGATAGATTAGACGTAGTTAGTTTTTGCATTTTGTTTAGGACAGTTAGGTTATTTCTAATTGTTATACTCCTGATGGATTTTACCGAGTTTAAATAAAGAACTATTCTATTATATTCTTCTATTCTAAGCACAAAGAGGATTAAGTGAGTGAGTAAATAATTTTTATATGGATTGGCTGTATCTGATGTCCCAACAGTTGTTTGACAGGATGTACCAGGCCATTCAGTTGTCCAGAAAAACTTTTTCATAACTCATGTCACAATGATGGGTGCACTAACCTGTTGATGAAAAAACCAGATGTTGAAGCAGTAATGTTCGCGTGAACATCTTCCAGAGTAACCACTTCAAGATAAAGAAGGTCACCTAAACAGAAGAAAAAAGTTTAATTCACCAAGAACTCAGAAATATAATATTTAAATTTAACCAAAGAAGGTCAAGAAAACAATGTTAAAACCTGCAAGGCGCCGTCCACCAGGAGGAGGGTTCCATGAACTTGGGGACAGGTCCTTCACACACTGGGGCACCTAAAAACAAAACTTACTTTTGAAATAAACAATGTACAGTGGAACCCTGCTCTATGGACACCTCCTTATAATGGATAGTTTTCTTTGTCCTGAAAACTAAAAAGTTCATATATTTTCTCCTAAATTACCCTGCTTAATACAGACACCTGGATTATGCAGGCACTTAGGCATGTTCCTTTGGTGTCCGTATTAACAGGTTTCCACTGTATAGGTTTTGAACATATTCATACTAAAGTTTACCATTGATAATTTGTTTAATTTTTGCTACATGGTTACAATGGACATAACAAGTCACTGCATGCCAAAATACTCTAGGGGATCACTAGATTTGATAGGAAGACAATTAAGCAAAAACAAAAGTAGTCAAATGTTGTCGAAAAATCAGTCACTACAGAAATATCAGGTATCAGTGGCCAAAGATATATGGTTAAGAGCTGCATAGCCATACATCTAATAAGTACAAACTTCACTTTCAGTAGTAAACAGCAGAGCATAGAATACACAAGTTCCTGTAATCTCTAACATAAACTTTATTTCATCCAAATCAAGTGCAAATAACAATTAGGTTTAGGTTTGAACATTAGCGAGGAAGATCTTCATACCACAGAAGAGCAAATATTATTCCTGGTAAAGTAAAGTACTGTAATTATAAGATAAAGGAGATTTCCATTAAAGTGCACCTAAACCCAAAATTTTTGTGCTAAAATAAATCTTTGCACCTGTTTGAAATGCATTTGTGCCCTTTTTACCAAATCTTGACTAGTTATTTTGACTTTTCTAGGGTGTTTAAGTTGCAAAATCTGGCCATTGTCTGCCCCACGACTGAGTCACAAGGGGCTTGGGTCTATTCTCGATTTGACGTCACAAACTGCTTTGCATGCATGTTTACAAAGACTTAATGCGATGTAAATCAGTTTGTGACGTCAAATCAAGAATAGACCCAAGCCCCTTCTGACTCGGTCGTGGGACAGACAATGGCCAGATTTTGTAACTAACACCCTAGAATATTCAAAATAACTAGTCAAGATTTGGTAAAAAAAAAAAAAGGCGTAATGCATTTCAAACAGGTGCAAAGATTTATTTTAACGAAAAAAATTTGGGTTTAGGTGCACTTTAATGGAAATCTCCTTTATCTTATAATTACAGTACTTTACTTTGTACTTTAATTTGGGTTTTAGGTGCACTTTAATCAAACCAGCATTGCTTCACCAACCTTTGGTTCAGCATTTGGTGGGAAAAGTGGTTCTAACAGAGATGGTGTTTCTTCTGATGCAAACACTTGACTAGGAGGGAGACATTCCTCGGTGGAAACGGTTCCAACATTTTGTCCCTTGACACGCACAACTTCTTCTGCAAAAAATAATTATAATAATTATTATACTGTTCAAAAATTCACTCCAACTCTCAAAAAAGTTTCCCTCACTCATTAACACCCTTCCTTGCAGGCAAACATCTCCCTAAAACAAATGTCAATGAAATGAACCAAACAATGCAAACCTATATTTCAAATCTCAATCGCGGATTCTTAATCTTTCTTGTTTTATTTGCAATAAACCAAGTACCAAAGTCAGACAAAGATACACTTGTAATGACAATGGGTTTATAATAAGATACTTGCTACATCATTGACTAACCTTCTACATCAACTCCGGCCACAGCAGACAGAAAAGACAGTGAAAGATGATCCACCGCAGAATAGGCATTGACATGGAAATTTGTACTCAGCAGATCCTTTATTCGTCGCAGGTGTATGCGAGCTTCTCTCACAGAGTATGGCTCTGGAATAAAACATGTAAATTAATTACAGCTACAGAACACAACTCAACTCACACTGTCACTAGTGTGATGTGTGTTCCCAGTAGCTCAAAGTCAC
Source organism: Pachyseris speciosa (assembly GCA_016490735.1). Taxonomy (NCBI): domain Eukaryota; kingdom Metazoa; phylum Cnidaria; class Anthozoa; order Scleractinia; family Pachyseridae; genus Pachyseris; species Pachyseris speciosa. The sequence goes on along the minus strand of JAEMWC010001172.1, from coordinate 39,149 downwards.
TTCTTGTCAGATAGTCTGAGAATCTTATAACCTTTGAATGGATTGACAAGAAATTCATTATACAGTCACATACTATCCTGCACTGAGAAGCATTGCTTTATAATTTTTGCAAAAACCATGCTTAATTAAGTGAAACTTTTTCTTTTGTAATGTCCAGTGCTCTGCTGTAGAAAATCATTACAACTCGCATCAGATTGTACCTTCTACAACTTTGATAGTAGCTCCATCCTTCAGCCCTTCCACCATGTGTAATTCAGCAAAGTCATCCAGTCGCACACCATCTATTTGAAGGGAGAAACATGTCCTGTAACAGCTCTCTGGTCGATCAAGAACAATTTGCCTGAGGTCTTGAACATTGTCTTGAAGGGAAAACTGCAAAATAAGAATTGTGTCATCATCAAATAAAATTCATGAAAGACAGAAAAAACACTCAGGGCGGCTCACACCAGAACTTTTCCAGCTTCCATAACATATATGGCTTCAAGGAACAACACTACCACTATCAAAACAAATGCCCAGTCACTGATACATGGTTTAGAAAAAGTATAAGGTATGAGAAATACCCCTAACTTAAAAGCTTAATGTGATAAAAACTAAAAAATGGACTTAGTGACCCTATTTTTATCATAGAAATGTGGTTCAAAGCTTGTTAAGATACACGTTTTGCAGAATAAAAAAAAATCTGGGAAGAGATTCAGAGCCACCTTAACTTTTTGAAAAATTGCTGGAAACCAGTGCCAGCCATATTTAAAACAAACACCACTCACCACAGCAGAAACTGGTTCACTTGTTCCAGGAATCAAAAAATGTAAATTGACTGTTCCCGTCTGATTAACACCATCTTTAGTTTCTATATGTTCAAAAAATATAATCAATCATGAGAAGAAAAGAAAGAAGATATAAATGGGTTTGATTGAAAGGATTGCATCATCTATTTTTAGTAACACTTTTGAACATAAAAAGGGTACTTTTTTCATCATTGCTACCTAAAGTTCAGCTCTTCTGTTGTATGGAAACCTTTTTTTGGTAATGTTTTGCCTTCATATACCCTTAAATGTGCGTGGACATGAATAATAGTTATTACCGGTAGTTGAAAGAGCCCAGATAACATTCTTAAGTTCCCCTTGTCTTGTGTGTTTGATAAAATTGGAGCTCAGTCCATGGGACAGTGAGACAAGATCTCAAAGACAAGTCTTACAGTAAAAAAATGGTATTAATTCCATGTACAGTCATTTGATCAGTAACCATGGTAATCTTCAAACAATATTCTGGAATCAGAATTCCTCCTCATGCCAGTGTTGGTTTGGCCATAAATTTGTATGAGCATGTCACAGTGCACGAATAACATCAATAGTTGGCCAGATTTTGGAACAAAAATCTCTGGCATGTTGTCAAAAAGTCTTCATTCATGAGCCAGTCAACGCCATCTCATCCACTACAATACCAAACCGGCAGGAAAAATTCTTTATAGTGACATTTTATCCCAAAATTAAATTATACTTATTTTTATTTTGCACATGCTACCCTTACTGTAAAGAGAGATTGCCGTCTTAAGATCAAAACTGCCTAAAAATAACAACCACAAGATCGCAAATATCACAAAATGCTTTCTGAGGTAAGATGAGCCAACAGATGAGATTAAGTTAAGTAAAGTGTGAGGTGTGATTCATGGTGTGAACATGATTCTGACTGCACTACGAACCAGCTTATTTTCAGACAAAACTGAGAAGTGATGTAAGCTTGGAAGACAAATTGCCGTATAACATTACGATTTTTAGGTAATCAAGTATTCAACGCATTTCAATAGACAGATGGTTTTTAAAGGGACGCTGCTTGTACGAGACAATGGTTTTGATCGACACAAAAAGCAGCAAGTTTAATCGTACTCATCAACTCACTTGACGTCTTTACGAAAGGTTCAATGTTTTTATTACAATTACATGTACACAATTTGATTAGACAATCGTAAGCAATAAAACTTCTTGTTCTAGTAATCAGAATTTTTATGTAACCCGAATTTACAAAATTGCCCAATATCTGAAATTTCTAGCAAAAGAAAAAGAGGTTTCTCACGAACGAGGAGCTCTTAAAACAAACAATTTTTATGTAAATTGAATGTTTAAAAAGTAAGGGATTTCATTTATTAATGTAAAGGAATTGTATTTCCCACCTGTCTCGTTCGATTGAGAGGCTTGTTCTTTGATTTCCTTTTCTTTCTTCTCCTCAATCTGGGGCTTTTCGTCGCTTTTTTCGCACAGATGAGGGCATTGTAATTTTCCAGTACCCTCCGTCACGTTCGCCTCGTCGAGGGTTACAGCTGGCATTGTTTTCAAACTAATAAAACAAATATAAACACATAGATTAAGGCATTTTCCCACTTTTTCCCGTGCCGATGGATAATCGAAAAAACGAAATTCCTGGGAAATGGAGAAGTTAAAGTTGTCGAGCAAAAACTCACAGTATTGCATCAGGTCACAGCTTCCAAAGTGCACTCGCCGTGACGGTAGTATCGAATATAAGCTTACGCTCAACTTTTTCACTTCGGCCACGTGCAAAAAATTTGCATTTGCTTTCGTGGACATCTTTTCTCTTTAACATAAACAATCTTCTCCCGTTACCAACTGCAGCATACTTCCCGATAAATGACTTTGTATTAGCAACCAAGCTGCAGGGTCAGTTTCGTAGCAGATCAGGTCATAGAAACGTCTCAATGACTACCGTGAACTAAATATAAACCAAGTATTTAGTACAACGATTCTTACCTTTGAAATGCTCAAATGCTCCAGTTAACTTACGAGGAATAATCCTTCTTTTGTCTGTCAGTACAGATACGGAAAACAGCTGATTTTTTAGCTACATCCAGCTGAACGTTTGCGTTTTCCAGTCGTTGGTATATTGAATCACCCTCGTGCTCTCCACTTGTTGGATCCAAGGATTACGCAATCTTGGAGGTGTGTCAGCGGTGCACAAAACTGTATGTAAACACCACAAATTATCCTTTAATATAGCTATTTTTGTACCCACACAGATCAACAAAACAGCACAATGATTCCCTGACTCCCAGTGGAACATGCAAAACGTTTTCTTCAGGTTATCTCAGTAAGAAAACGCTCCAGCCAACTGTGATATGCAGTAAAGAGTGCCAGTCTGGGACGAGAGCGAGCGCACGTTCAATTGCGGAATACAGTTTCACAGGGCACGCAAAGGACACGCGACAAAACTTAAAAAATTTCCGGGCCGCAAAGCTACTCATGCACGCGCACAATGATCATTTTTGAAATTACAGTATTAAATGATTTTGCGCGTTAAAACTGGTAGAAAACTTCCCAAGATTGAACACAGGCATAAAGGGCAGGAACCCAACCCTGTCACAGGTCGATTAAAATCGATCATCGGAATCGGCAGTTCCCTCGGTATAAAAGTCTCGAAAATGTCTAAAATAGGTCTAAATGTCTTAAAATTGTCTAGAACGAAAGGAAATTCAAAGCCTGAAAACTCCTCCTGGGTTTCGACAAAACTAGTCTGAGCATCTAAGGCTTTTTCTGGGAAGATCCGGTGCTTAAGTTGTGACAAATGGACGCCTGGCTTGATGCTGTGACGTTAGCGTTGCCAAACTTTACGTTTATGCCGTCAACACGAAACATGTATATGACGGTTTTAAAAAATACTGTATCTACTTTGGTTAGCGTTTCAAAAAATATGCGTTTTCGCTTACGGTTTTCGCCATTTCATTTGGCACGTGGTCTTAATAGACTGATATATACTAAGAAAGATGTTGGAAACGCAACCTTACAGATAGGAGTTCCGCTAATCAACAACTGATTCTTCTTGCCGCTCCCTCACCCACAGGTAAACAAATATTGACAAGTTGTTGTTCTTTTCGTGTTTATTCAAGGCTACTGAGAACGGTTTTACTTCAGGCCTGTTCACATATGACGCGTCTCGACACAAAAGTGGTCACACGTCCAATTGGTAGCCCGCGCGTAACTAAACGTCTAACAACGATTTCAAACTCCAATAGGAAGAATTTTAGGTCAGACTACTTCACTAAACAAGAATCTCTAGGGTCAGTGAACGCAAATGCCTTAACTTTCTATTTATTATTTATACGGAACTAGAATGTCACTAGTTGCTGGATTAATATCTCGCCGCGGAAAAATCAAGACGAGGAAAAATGAAGTTCTCGTTGATAGATTCTTTCTGGGGCTTTTCCTCTTTAGAAGAGACAAGGGCATAGACTTTAGGTGTTTTTTATTGAAGCAAACTTGGTCCATTGTGAAACGTTCGTCCCTGTTTGAGAAAAATCTACTTCCCTGCCGTTAAAATGTTTCCAGTTGCTTTCGCATCAAGATTCGTTCCAGATATATGCCTCAGACGAAGGCCGTCATTTTTCAAACATTCTACGCTTCTTTTTATCCTCATTCTTGTCCAAGGTAAGGTGCTTTATTTGTTATGCTTATCATATAAAATTGTTGTTATTATTCAAAATCATTAGAAACACCTTCATTAAGACGGGTTTACTAACCAACTTGGATCATTCTTAGGTACATTGTTGTTCCTCCTAGTGGTGACACGTGCCTAAATTACAGTGGACAGATTTCTTATGAAAAATAAAATCTTTTGCAGCCCATGTCCTAATAACAAAGCCGATATAGTGATTTTAAAGCAAAACATCGTAGTTTAGTCACGCCATTTGATCTCAAACAGGTGTTAAATTGACAAACTTTTCCATTCACGGAGTGCATTTACCCGGACAGTAACACCACCTGTTGCACACTCGGAGCCCGTAAACCATCGAATAGTGCATATAGTGAACAACTGAAAGGCACTCGGTCACATAATAAAACAGGACTATGCGTAAAGTAACAAACACAAAATCATCATCTGAAAGTTGTTACGACGACACCTAGGAATAGAGCGGGTCAATGTTTCAATGGTAGGTCCTTTATGAACAGGAATGTGAAATATTGTCGGTATATCATCGACATTTTTTTTTCTCGACAAAGTTAGGGAATCTCAACAATCAAGTTGATGTCCTTGATTTGAAAATTTTGACCTCTCTTTCGTGTTAGATTCCTTTGTACTGAACTACTTTGATTCTCAAATAAAATGTAAGCAAAATTACCATCATAAGGTAAACTGATTCTGGTATTATAACTTGTAAAACATGCTGAATCAAACAGTTTGTGGTTATTTATGTTGGAGATTGATGATTTTATGCCAGTGTTATAGTCGTTGTACCCCCCCCCCCCCCCCCCACTCCTCCTGCAAAGAAGTTAACTGTAAAACATTTGTTCTGATCACTTAATTTGATTCCATCTAATTTTACAGCAGAGGGAAGCCCTACCGATGGCAGAAGGAGACTGTACCAAACATCAGCAAGTCCCATACCTCACCCTGATATCACGAGCCTAAAAAAGTCAGAGACGACCAAAGGGTCAAGGGAGGAGTTTTTCGTGTACAATCTGCGCGGAACAACACGCGGCGCAACTCCACAAATACCAATGGAGGAGAGCGGAGTGAAGAAATCGAGCACGGCTCAGAGGCCTGTTGAGCGCAAAAGGAGCGGCATGATCATTGATTCCATCGAATCAATTTTGAACTTGAAGACGCATTCGAATGCAGAGGAAACAGGAATTGCCTCTAAGGAACGATATTTAGTTTCTAGGGTTCTTCATGATCAGGGAAGAGAAAAAGCGACTCTAATCTCAAAGAATATTGTTGTACCGACGTATAATTACGAGGCACAGATATTCCGACGTGCCCATACGCCTCGGGCTACCATTCCCCGCGTGTCAGTGGACAAAGATAATGGAGATGCTCCGGGGGTGAAAACGCTCCGTGCTCCCATTTTTCATCATCGTAGACCAAATGATACTGGCGGGGATTCTTTGGTGTCAGAAGTGCAGGAGTTGTTCCGCCGAGAAAAAATCTCTGGTAATCCCATTCCTCGCCCCCCGCCTGAAGACGATGTCCGCGATTCTTTGGGGAATAAGCGCAACCTTGTGTTTCCAGATGACACTTCAAAGATTTTAGAACGAAAAACGTTGTTATACTCTGAGCCAACATACAAACCTACTGGTGGGGAAAGAGTAAGACAAGAGCCTATTGATCCGAGGCGGTTGATTTCGATCTTGGGAGACCCAGCGCCTTTTAAAAGAGGTAATGTCGCAAAAAACACGTACACTTCTCAAGTGAGGAAAAAGATGCATGTAAAGCTTCGTCCTTGGGGGCATATGCACAGAAGGGGCCGCGCAAGAAGAGCTCATCACAGAAAGGCTCGTTTCAAGCACCATCGAAAGTCCGCGCCCCTGAAATATGACAACTGGGATCAAACTGAACAATCGCACTACAAGGTAAGCTTACAAATAGCCTTCCCCACCCTCCCCCCGCCCCCAACCCGTGAGAGAGCTAGCTCGCACCCTAGCTTATAAATGATTTCAGTTAATTAATGCCATGGTGTGTGATATCAGCCTGTCCCCTCAATATCCTATGGAACTGTTTTGTTTCATATAGCAAAAGCAGAGGGCAAAAGGGATTCTTATAACACGAAAAGAAAAACGCAGATGTACTTTCCAGGGGGAGATGGGGCGCTCTTTTTCTTTCTCACTTACTTACTTACTTATTCAGTTTATCGGTGCTTTTGTTCATTAATATGGAATGGAATCTTAATACTATTGCTTTTATCTGTAGGATACCGATGGAGGCTTCGCCGTGCGCAAGGCACCCAATGAACACCTCATGTTGGAGAATCTACTTGACGATTACTCGATGTCGTTCGGAACCAGAGACGAGAAATTGGAAAAAGAAGCTACAATCAAAGAAATCGAGGAACTAAACTTGCAAAACTCTGTTCTTTCTAAAGATGACGACTTGTTTAGGCTTCAGGATGACATGTCAAACATGGAAGTGACTGAAGGAAACCTGCCCTCCTACGACAAAATTCCAGGAACCCCAGATGAAGGGATATCTATTCGAAGGTCGCACATATCGAGGAAGAAGGGGGGAAAAGGGGCGAGGACTTAAAGGCAGTCTACAATGAGACACCTGATGTTGGACGGGCAAGAACTGGGACTAGTCATTTCACAACTCGATCCAGGCTCCGTAAAAAGGCAAAACGTTCGTTAGGTTATTACCACCACCATTGGCGTCCAAGTTACCTGCATGTAAGATCACATCATTTCTCCCCATACTACGACTTCACAGACGAACCGGAGCCAATCGAGCCTATACCAAGAATAACGAACTTTATGGACTTTCCCAGGTTTCCAACGGCTACACGATTACCAGAGTTTCCTATGTCATTGATGGCTGTACGCTTCGTTCCTTATCCCCGCCTTCCAAGTATTGAGGAAAATTTTCCACCTCCACTAGAGAAGTTAGAACGTCTACCTGAACCACCGCCCATACCACAGGCTATTTTAGACCGAGAAGAGACTGGGACTCGCGAACCAGAGCCCGAAAGTGAAGGGGCCCCATTGCCAGAACCTGTCCCAGCACCCGAGCCCCCTCCAATAGCCGAGCCCCCTCCCATTCCAGAACTGGCTCCTATAAAAGAAATCCCTCCCATTGCAGAGCCTCCTCCAAAGACACCTCCAAATTTGGACCCAAAGAAGACATTTGGAACCGGAGAGAGTAATGGGGGAGTGAAAAAGAGTACGTAGGTTTTTACAAGGACGATCGGTTCATAGAGAAACAATAAAAGATCTCAGATATCGAATGATCACGAAATTTGAGTAAGCTTACATCTCCTAGGATTCAACTTAGGCCTTGTGACGTAAGTGTTATGTTGCTGGAGACCAGAGCATCCCCGTTGTAACACGTACTGAATTATGCTAAGTATCATTTGTTTCAACAATAAATGAATACTTATTTTTCAAGTCTGCAAATCATTTTCACACTCATTTCTGAACTAAATTCGATAAAATTTCAGTTTTCTCGGGGGTTCTTTGCCAGCTGCTAAAGAAAACAATCCCAAGAAAGAAAATCGAAGCTTGCCACAGCAATAACTGGCCGACAGAACGGCTTTCGGTTAATCATAAAACCAAAAGTTAATCTTTCCTCTTCATAGCTATATACCTCTTACTAACCGAGTTCAAGGTCCGTACTGTAAGTTACGGTCCGAGCTTTTTCCCGTTGATTTATGGCCCAAGCGCGAAGCGCGCAGGCCATGAATTAATGAGAAAAAACGAGGATTCGTAACTTACAATACGGACCGAGAAAGCGAGGTTAGTAAGATATTGATTATATTTCTGAGGTTAATCCGGCGCGCGGGAAAAAAACTAGTTGAAGTGAAGCGGGCAGTACTGTAGAATACGGCCCGCAAAATTGACCAATCACAGCGCGCACACTAAGTGAGAGAGATAATAAACATCCTTATTGTCCGATCCTGTTTTGTCTCAGCTACTTCGATTTTGCTATGCAGCTTTAACTACACTGTGTATCTATAAAAATGCAATAGGCTAGTTTCGAATTTTGGGAGAACAACAGAACCATTTTCTTTTGTCAAAAAGAAAGGAAAATGGAAATTATTCTCCTGAACCTCGACTTGGTTCTTTTGTTCTCCCACAATTCGAAACTAGCCTATTGCAATATGTTTCTCTTTTTGTAATACGTTTCTCTTTCTTCTGAACAGAGGTTACCAGATTTCGTTTTTGTCTTTTCGTTTTTTTTCATTCTCCTGGCCCGCCACGATTAGCTTTCGCTACCTGCGGTGCCAGGTCTTTTATTATTGTACATTCTGTGTAAAATATAATAAAGTTGTCTTTTTTTGTCTTAATTACTCTGGCTATTGGCAAAAACGACAAATAGCGCAAAAAAACCAATCAGAAGTCGAGCGCAAAGCGCGGTAAAGTGTGTGTTATCATATCACGTCACGTGGCGTCACAATTGGTTATTTGATTTTGCTTCTCTTTGATTGGTTTACAACAGGAGGGAGGGGCGACTCCATTGTTCTTTGATAGCCTATCTTGACCGACTCCTCGCTGCCAGTGTGACGTCACATAGCAACGGATGAGCGCCTCCGCTTGGCTTGTGCAGATTTAATAGCGTGAGGACACCATTGAAGTTTAAGAAAGACAAAATACTAGGGCTAATATCGCTTTTGTTCGCTAACTGATCGTAAGTCTGTACGCGTTGTTGTTGTTTTTAGCTGTTTGTTTAAACTCGTGTATTTTTTGTGCGTGTAATTTTGTATTCTTGTTGTGTTTGTGTTGCGGGTTTCGTAGCGGGACCGCCATCTTGCCTTCGGTACCACCGAAGTCAACGTAAAACATTTGGATTTTTCTTTAAAAGTACGTAACCATCAGCCTCCATAAAAGGAGGTTTCATACACTGGTCATATAAGATTATATTTTTTGTTATTCTGTGTCGATTGATTCAGCCGTTCTTCATATCAATCCGTTTGAGTTGAGGGTGTTGAATACCCACAAATTTCTGTGCGGTTTGAACGATTGTTGGCGGTCCTTGATTACTTCTGTTTGCAGTTTTCAAGCATCTGCTTGGGACTATTAACTTTTTGTCTTATCTTCTTTGCTTTGTTGTTGTTTTGGTGGTATTTGTACGCTGTTAATGTGCATTTTGTTACCTTTAATCTTGAAGCTTCGTGTTGCGGTGAGTTTGCTCTCTGTTGCAATTGTTGGGTTGGCTTCAATACCGGTGTTGCTGTGAGTGCGAGGTTTGATTGTTGGCTTATGTTGTGGATTTTTGTATTTTGCTCTTTGCCGCAATTCTTGGGTTGGCTTACCGTGTTGCTATAAGTGTTCCTTTACAAATTGCACTTGGCACCCAGGAATTATCTGGGTTTGGTATTATTTGGTTTTGTCATTAATTTGGTGTATATACCCTGTGCTGTCGTTGCATTTTGTTGAATTGTCCGGTTAGATACCATAACACTAATTTTACTGAATAATATAAGACTTACTCTATAATTATAAAGAAATAAATACAAAAACAAAACAAAAAGGTTATACAATTAGAATATAATAAGAATAAGAATAGAAACAATAAGAAAATAATAAATATTAGAAACAAGAGTTACAAAGCAGTGTAATCAAAGACATCAGTTAGTTGTTATATAATTATATAACTGCAGAAAACAAACCAACAAAGGATGTTGAATAAAAATATTATACTACTTTTATTTTTGGTCACAGCAATTTTGTTTTATGATTTAGTGTTTGACCTTACTTGGCTTGTTCCTAAACAATGCCACTACATTATGCATGGTGTAATAACAGTGCTGCATTGCCATGTTATAATGACAGCTCTTTCTCTATCCTTTCCAAAATTTACAAGGCTGCCCTATAGCCTTTACATCACTTCTGGTGACTATTACATTCCAACTAAAAAAACACCACTCCAATAAAGTGTGGCTGGTGTTCTATGAACACATGGTTTCAAATTTGGGTGTAGTTGAATGGTTACTGTCATTGTTATTAAGCTTCTTTTTTGTGCAGTTTAGATTAAGGCAATTCCATCATACCATCCTTGCAAACTTATTTTATTCAACTTTTACTATTACATGTACAGTGTATGTGTATTGTGATCACAATTTTTGTCCTAATGAACTGGGAAATGATGTGCAGAACATGTTCAAAGCAAATTGTCAAGTACAACCAAAGACTCAATTACATATTGGAAATCATACTGTGCCCTGCAGTTGTTCTTCTGAGGTTGTTTTTGTCCCCACTTGAACCACTTTACAAAACTTGTTTACCTGTCAAGCCACAATCAAAATTCTCCCTTGTGAAATATTTTTGGAGTCTAGCATCAAAAGTTTTTCTTTCCACTGTTATGACATGTCTTTTTCTTTATTACAGCATCTTGTTAAACCTTGGTACTACTCAAACTCTGTTGGCGGTGTCCAAACATTATTCTGTTACCATGTACTCAGCAGGCATTTTACTCAGTTGGTGAAAACTTTGATGCTACCTTCAATAATACCACAGACATTCCCCTGTTCTTCCCAGTTATCTACCTTTTACTTGGTCTGATGTTGGCTTATTCTTGTGTCAAACGGTTGAATTTCACCACCCTGGTTTCTCTTTAGTATGGTCCTCAGGTCTAAAAGATTTGTTACATCTATTTTGGTTATAGATGTAACAGGAAAGTTACACTCCTTTACCTTTGCACCATAATTATGCAACTGTTTTGGACTTATGATCACAAGTTAATTCCAAATTTAACTTTAGTTAACAAGTGATTTATACTGGCTATCAAACTGTGGTAAACCTTTGCACAATTTTGTGCCATTAAAGGAAATAACGGGTGGTAATCATCAATGGACATTTAACTGGAGGTGTAAAGTGTTGCCTAAAGGGCTGTGAAAATGAGGCAGGATCCCATAAATTTGACAGCATGATTGGGAGGTATGAAATGAAATGTAGCCCTCAAGACCTTAGTGTTAACATGGAAAACAACACAAATCTAAGGGTGTGCGATAAACACTATGTTTAACATCCGGGGCCCAGTTGCTCAAAGCATGGTTAGCGCTAACCAGGGTTAAATGCCATGACAACCTACAGGTTTTAATACGTCTTAACCAATGGTTAGCGCTAACCATGCTTTGAGCTACTGGGCCCAGAGGGATAAGCCTGCAAAAGTTAAAAGTTCCTCAAAATCTGGAAGTGATGCCCAGCTTGACATTCTAAAGGTAAATCCTTGCATTGTGACATGTTCACAGTGTAAAAATGAGGTATTCCTTTCAAGCGACCTTCCCTGCAAAAAAACATAAGTGTATTTAAAAACCAGTTTTTTGTGGCATGTAACTTTTTAGATGAACAGAATGGTAATAAAACTGATTTTATAGTGACCTTTATAAAGACATGGATTCTCATGACAAATCTTGTGTAAGCTACATATGCAGGTCATGCCAGCCTTTCTTCCTTAAGTCTGTTAAAAAGGAGGACGAGTATAGGAAAGCTCAAATATATATGTTTGAAAAAGCACAAAGATGTGAGAATCCCACAAGTGAATCAGATCCTGTCACTGACTCTAAATCACCTGCAGGATTTGATGATTCCATTCAAACATCAAATTAAAAGATTGAAGACACAGAAGAAAAATATGAGTTGCCTGTAGTTTCCCAATTAAAAGCAGGGATTTTTACAGAAGGGTTATTACAGCTCCTTAAAGAATACAGACCAATGACAAGTGATGAAAATGAATGCTATGCTCATGGAGAATATCTCTCTGAGCCTCTACACCCACATACATAAATAATTATACAATCTTTCAATCTGTTCTTCATGTCATCTTTCTGTGGACAATAACATTTTCAAATTCAAAAAACAACCAATGACAGTCTGAAGTTTGTTCTTTCTAAACCAAACATAACAAACGGTGTTGGTATACCAAACTTCTTTTTCCTAATCCCTCGAAATTATCTATTGCAAGTGATGGCATCTGTCATTTTACAGTACAAATCCTGGGGAGCAGGGTGAATTGTGGGGAGCTCCCATACATCATCTTTGAGCCAAATATTTTCAAAGCTGCTCTTGATGTGATACTGATAACAACTGATGACTTACATGTTTCATTTTGTCCTGGTATCATTGATCCAACACTGATTAATACCGGTATTGCTGAAAGTAAGAAAAAAACTTGGTCATACCAAGTTGACTCACAAGGGTCATAATGATTGCAAAACACCCTTCTCCTGACACTTTGCAATCCAAAACAGCTCATGATTTCTCATGCTGAACTCATATAATCAAGGAAATTGTAGAAAAACACAAAACACTGCTTTCACTTACTGACAATAAGACCAAACTGGTGAACATCAAAGCTATTTTTCAGCACCACAACAATTATGGGAGTACAGAGAATTTGACAGATCACTAACACCAAAATCTGGAAATGATCAGGATCACTTGGAGCAAGTCAGACATTTCATTTTAAAGAATGGTTTCTAATAAAGAAAAGTCTAAGCAAGTTATTTTCCCACAGAACATAGAATTGACAGTACTAAGCTCCTTGCCGGTTTAATTTATGAAAATTATGTGTACCTAAGTACGAAATAGAAATCAAGGTAGCCACTTGCACTGTTATGTAGCATTATTGGATACCAAAATAAAATCCGTTTTTTTTGTCAGACAACACTCCGTTCATACATCTAAACAGGTAAAAAAACTACTACTTTAGACGATATCATTTACAAGTTAAGGTAAAGGCTCGAAAATAAGTAGCAAAAGGAAAACACTTACCAAATGTGCTGGTATAACATACGCCTGTTTTATCCGTTCGACCGCTTTCAGATCTTTGAGGAGATTGATATGGCGAACCATATGAGGTGACGATCTGAAACTCCACGCACACAAATCCTAATATATCCTTTGCTGAACCTCCTATTCTTGAGCCTACAGGACCTTTCCTTACGGCGCAATGGCCCTCGAAATTTCCACCGGCTTATAAGATTAATGACGACAGAAACGTTTCGTTAAAATTCACCCAACATTTTAGAGTTTTGGTCGACAAATAAGCCAAATAAAGGAGTTACATAACATATAAAACCTCATTATTGGCAAACGTAAGCAGGTTGAGCGGGATATCCATGGAAAAATCTTCATTTTTAACAGCGCCTTCTTGGAAAATTTTGGGCGCCATTTTGAATATCATCCAACCGAAACGTGACGTCACACTGGCAATGAGGAGTGAACCACCGATTTCCTTGGAGACGCCCCCTCCCTCCTGGTTTACAAAGTGGCCCGAGGTTTGTTACCAATCACAGGGTTTAGTTAAGTTAACTCAGAGCAAATTGAAATTTAACTTTCTTAAGGAGGGCAGCGCGTTACCTAAATCCTTCGAAAACGCGAAGAAGCGGCTGGCAGTTTGTTGACAACCGCTACTCACTATCTATCACAGAATAGATAGCGAGTAGAGTATACAATAAGAGAACGGCATTCGTGATAGAACGCTAGTAGATCCATATTAATTTCTAATATAAGTTTTCTGACAGCAGTCGGTCTCGGTCGCGAGCGGCGAAGGCCCCAGTCATATGCTTACCTTTTGCTTACCAGACTTTCTCTCGTCCCTTCGCTTGCACGCTTCGCTTGCTGATTGTTAACTTGTAGCTTCACCTCCGGCGACCGAGTGAAACAAGACCGCTTGCTCGTGACTATAATAGAAACGCGCCCATTGGTTCTTGAGATTTTGACTAAAGAGGATGACAGAGACTCTTTCATGTAAAAAATAAAAATAAAAAATAAATAAATAAAAAACAGCAAGCAGCAAGGTTGGCAATTACTTTGTGTATTGGGATATGCGCTCACTCGATTAACAAAAAGCAGACCAGCTGATTTCAGTACGTCTTAAATTTTAATACTGTCACTTTCATTGTGTCCAAGAGATTACAACTACACAAGATGACATCTAATTTACATCCAAACCTCTATTATACAAACTTTGGAGCAAGATTTACATTAAATTCCGTTACTCTTATTATTAGTGACTAGGCCTTCAATCCAAAAATTTTGTTTACTGGGATGTCTTTTTTCTAAGACGCCGTAGCACAATAAGGCGCATGCGTGTCTCCTAAAGTCGAGCATGCCCTTTATCGCGTTGAAAGCTGTACACAGCCATGCTGGCTCAGTCTAAACTACTATTCAGTCATCATACGTCATATGAATTCTAAAGAAACTGTGGTGCTGCGTCGGTGGGGGTGTGAAACACGAAAATTTGGTTTATCAAACGGAGTTGATAATGTAAATTGACCACCATACAGGGATTCGATTAGCTGAAGACGCTCGAAACGTCAGCTAATCGAATCCCTGTACGGTGGTCAATTTACATTATCAACTCCGTTGATAAACCAAATTTTCATGTTACGTCATAGTTCATCTGTAAAAGTTTGCGGCGATGTTGCAAAAGACTGACCAACTCCTCAATGACTGAAGTGGCTTTTATCTGCAAAAACGAAAACAGTCGTTTAGTTTTAAGCGAGAGTGAGAGGAGCCAACCTTTTTAAGCATCATTTCAACTGTTTTACACCAGCTAAGGTTCGTTTTGATTGATTTTACGGTGATTAGAAGTTGCTTTGATTAGCCACTCATTAGCTCTGTGACGACAGTCGTCACTCTGACCACTCACAACAGACGAATAAAGCGTAATGAACCAATCAGAATTCGAAACAATTTCACGCGCCAGCTGCCAAGCGCGGGAAAATGCGTGCGTCTCATTGGTTTAGAATGTGGCGCGAGTTTTGCCTACCGATAATAGAGCCGCGTGGCATAGAAAACAAAACCAAATTCGAATTGCTTTCGACAGTCAAATGAAGATTACTTTTTGTATTTATCGCGTCATTCTGATTACGTCATTGTGATTATTAATATGGCATCAACAAGACGCGGCAGGCTACACGAGTCAGAGACAAGAATTGCACGTTTAACCATCCTGTGCATGAGCAGAGATAGCGAGCTGCAGCCAGCGAAAGAGCTCTCCTCCCACGTCACGTGGCGCGAGAACGTGCAACTTCTTCATACACCGCAAAAGTGAAACTCACCGGCTTTCGCATCCACTGCTCGACGAGTTTCATCTGAAAAAGAAAAAAAAAGTGAACTAAGTTCTAATTTTTTATTTAAATTAATCCAGCTAAACATCCTTCTCATCTCCTTTGGTAGCCTACGTGTAGCCGTACCCACCCCCCGGGCTACACGTAGGCTACTCCTTTGGATGTAGACACCAATCTGAGCCCCAGTTTCCTCCCTATCCATAGTCCTCCTTTTCCAAAATATACTTACAGTTCCAAAGGAAGTCAATGATCTTGTCCGGAACTTTCAGGCCTCGTTTCGCGGCTTCATCCACCTCTAAACAAATTATAAAATCGAAGGGCAAATGGTAAGCAATGTTTTTCGCTCACTGAACAAGCAACCTAGCCCGCTGGGAATACGTAATGCGGGCTCTAGGAGGAAGATCGACCTTGTTGCCCCGATGTCGAAGACTATTATTATTATATGAACAAGTGAGGAGTTTGGCAACCATTACTAACAAATAATTAGTCTTTTCCAGACGTTTAGTTAGTGGAAGCAGAGAAAACTGGACAAACAATGAAGACATTTGAGAGCTTAAGCAGCGAGGACGGCGACGGCAACGAGTACGCCACAAAAACAATAGGTTATGCTTAATGAGCATAAACAATCGCTCTGCACGTGTGTTTTACATTTTGGTACATTTGTTTGCCGTCCTCAGCAAAATAACAAGGTGAAATGACCAAATTTTAGGTTTTGTGGAGAACGTGAGCGTATGACGGTGAACTCTTCTTTCTTTTCCCAGCTTCAACGCCGTTTTTACTAATTTAGCTCCTGCTGGAAAATCGCCAAAGAGTTACAATAACGAGAAGTTACATTTTCAAATAACCTTTTTCGTTGCCGTTGCCGTCGTCGTTGCTTAATCTCTCTACTTAGTTACTAAGAAAGAAAACGGGAAAGAAAACGGGGAGAGAGGTCTCTTCTCTTCGTTTTCAGTTCGCAATGGGATTTTATTTTCGCGTCTGTATTCGCTGGTCTCCGTAACTGAACGCCTGGATCAGGCGTAGGCTGTAGGCTCGTTCTAGGGGGCAGGCAGGGAGCCCAAAAGAGGACGTTGAGTGAGAAAATAGAATGTAACCCCACAACACCCTCCCCCCTTCATAACCCCCCCCTCCCCCCTCCTTCTTTTCCTTATCTTGGTAATTTATTTCTGTTCTGTTTACACTCTTCTATGCTTCCTGCAATTTGAAAGGCCCAGGGCAGACATCATCCAGTTCGTCTGTAATGCCGGGCTGAATCAAATGACGCTTTGGTAGCAAAACAACAGTAAAAAGTTAAGAGCTGTTTAATAGGAATCTTCCTCCTTTCGAAAGAGCTAGCAAGGGAAGCAAGGAATTCTTGTCCAATTTCGTCGACTCTTCATGTCATTGGGCTAATTCAAAATTCCGGCTAAAGGGTAAGCCCAACAAGCACAACCAAATGTTTGGCACCTAAAGAGTTCGGAAACGCAATTAGCCTAATTTAGCAACAGAACGGGAACGTCATTTGAGGACCCGAGAGCGCGCGGAAAGGACTGAACACGACTTCCGGTGCCCAGTTTGCTGCTCTGCCATCTGTCAAGTCGGTTTTTAGATCTTCGCCCGTCGTCATCACAGTCATCACGTTGTCTTTGCTAAATCAGCAATGCGCAAGTGAAAACTCCACCTTACTTGATTTTATCCTCTCTGCCAGCTGATCCATTAAGTATCTCCTTCGCTTCTCCAAATCCGTTAAACCTGCGGTATAAACAAGAACTTTCAACTGGTTGTTAAGATGCCCTTAAGGAGCTAGCATGATTGGATATTTAGGTTGACCGGCAGAGATCCAAAGGTTAATGGTTAGGGGAGGGGCTTTTAGCCTTATGTCGTTTCGATACTCCAAAGACGTTGCTCGATCCATTTTCTGTCTTCATTCAGGTTTAGAAACGAGTAACAGTAAGCCTGCGATATCGATGGGTTGGCATTCCATCCAGCGGGAATAGCATGCTAAATATTACTTCATGTCGTAGAAATCGCTGGTGTGGGCCACCCGCGGTTCGTGCGCGACTTCACTGTACTGAAAATGAAGCATCGTTGACTTTAAATTCTATTGTCTATGTTGTGGTTCAATTTTATCCTTGGTTTAGTTTTTTCTCCCTTTGTTTAAAACTAATTATCATACATTACCATACCCAAAAACGAAGGGAGAAAAATAAAAAACACCATTTTGCTAACGATCAGTTCCTGGTGAATTGTGGGTAGATCCAGTCCTTTGTGGGGGCAAACGGCCATTTCAGGACGTAATTTGAAATTGTAATTTTGACCGTTTGCCCCTACAAAGGACTGGATCTACCCACAATTCACCAGGAACTGATCATTAGCAAAATGGTGTATTGAACCTCAACAGATCTCTTAAAATCCACAGCAGGAAAATCAAACGGAAGAAATCCTAGAGAAAGTGGTCTACTAAGGAGTGCGACCCATGGTGTAGACCACACATGTGAAGGACGCTCACCGTTTTTCCGTTAATTAGATCCTCAGTCTCTTTATCTTGTAACTGCTTGTGTACATCGTTGTACGAGCGAGCAGCGGTATCTGACGACGATAAAATACGTAGATAGGTGATCAGGAAAACGACAACGATAATAATGATAACGATGCTAATGAGAATGAAGAGTAGGAAGAGGATTGTAAAGAGTAGAGTGATCAACGTACCTGGTTTGATAGGGGCCGGAATTTCGCCTGGCACTTTTACCGGTTCGGACCCTGTGAAAGTTTTTTTCAAAAATCCAGTGATCAAAGATTTTTTCAAAAATCCAGTGTCATGCAATGTTAGTGAATCCCAAACGTTGAGACAATTAGGGCTACAGAGAGGTACTTTCCTGTTGTATTGTTTGCTGTGCTGAATAAGACAAATTGGTTATTATCATTTTTTTCTTTTTGTGGATGAAACTCTTTTAGTAAATTGCAAACGCTCAAATGAAAGCTATTGAGCAACAACTCCTCTCTGTGATACTATTAGAGCGCTTTTCAAACGAGTATCGAAAGAAAGTTGCGTTTGCTTTGGTTTTTCTTTGCTTCTTGATTGGCCAGCCAAACTCGCGCAACTCTTTCAACCGACGAGAACGCATTTTCCCGCGCATCGCACCGGCTACATGTAATAGACTATATTCGTATTCTCGGTATTGAACTGGATCTAGCATGGAATGGAGGCTCTTACGGGGGAATACATTTACATATGAAAAAATTCCCCCGTTTAAGCCTTGTGTGCACGCTAGTTCCAGCTCATTACGGAGAATACGAATAAGGTTTATTGTTTCGTAAATTTTGATTGGCTCATTGCTCTGTTTGCCTCTGTTATGGTTGGTCAGAGTAACTGATTTGGTTTTGGTTTGACGACACTTAATTGAAAATTTCTCTAAACAAAAGTAATTACTCTGACCAATCACAACAGACGCAAACAGTACAAAGAGCCAATCAAAATAGGCCATTTGCATGATGACGTCATTTGACTACAACTACAAGAATCCTTCACGAGGCTTTTCGTTTATGATGTTAATTAAGCTGTTGTCATTTTTTTTCGCTGGGATTACAAAATTGAAATAAGAATGGAAAAACAAACTGAATTGTGGTAGATTTAGTCAAATGACGCCATCGTGAAAATTGCTTTTTCGAAGCAATTACGTACGTGCGAGCAAGTCACGATTGGTTTTGGCTTTGCATCTCATTGGTTGAGGCAGTGAACGGAATTTTGCTTCAAATAGACCTTATTCGCTTGCACATTTTGTTTTCCCAATACAGATCACGTAATTATACTCAGGAGATTTGATCCTTTGTCTTGTTCATTAAAAGAGTGCATGCGAACATGAATATGTCTGCATACACCCTTTTTAACAAATAAGGCAAAGGACCAAATCTCCTGAGTATCGTCATATGATTTATATTGGGAAAACAAAATATACAAGCGAATAAGGTCTATAATTATCGAACTCTGTTAGTTATTGTAAAGAAAACGCGCGAGACGAGTACAAATATTCCGCGATATTGTACATTTGGATATTTATACTGTAGAAAAGTGCGCTCGTCAGGAAAAACCTGTCACACTTTCCTGAAAAAAAATTTTCTTTCTATAAATTCTTTGTTTGCAATACAAGCTGGATGATAAATATCTTCATTTAATGTTTTGGCGTTTGGTATCGCGGAGTGTTTTTACTCGTTGTTTACAGCACAACTCGTAAAAATACTCCGCAATACTACACGCCAAAACATTTAATAAGATATATTTACAGAGCGAGGTAAAGGATAACCAATTAGGCCATTTCCGAATTACCTTTGGCCTCTTTTTCAAAGCGAGGCCTGGTGCACAACCATTCGTATGAAAATGAGTTTAATTTGAATGTGAATGAAAACTAATTTACATATGAAAAGATGAGCAACAGGACTCGCTTTGAAAAAGAGGCCAAAGGTAATTCGGAAATGGTCTATTAAAAGAGAATTAATCAACACTCAATTGCAACCGCTCTATCTTTCATCTTTCTTCATGTAATTTTTAAATCTAACTGACGTCATCTAACCTGGAACCCAGCTCCCAGAGGCAATTGCCATGCGTTCTGTTTTGGTCATGTCTGGAACTGAAATATCAAATCAATGTAGTTTTCCTGTGATTTAACAGTGATTTAAATGCATAGGCTTTGATTTCAGAACATATTCTTGAGGCCGGGTACGCGACACATATTCTATAAGACTTAGCAGTTAGTTTCAGGTTTTACCTGAGTGAATTTCTTTCCACCCTTCCCTCGGGTCATCGTTTGCTATAAATCCTCCGCGGTTCTCGTCAGAATCACTATCATCTGGAAACAAGATAAAGAATATTTTGGGCTGCCATAAAAAGAATATCGACTAACACAAGGTTACTCAAGCCAATGACTTTCAACAGAGCAGTAGCGCGTCCTTTGGTCTTCATTTGATGCTCTAATCAGCTCATCATTCGGAATTTTTTACTCTCACTCTTTTTTATTTTTTTTTTTTCAACGTTGTTCTCGCTTTAATCTCAACTTTATTTTCTTATCAACATATTTTCTTAAGCAGTCTATCATTTTTCCTTATTTCCAGACCCTCCTAGATTAGCTATGCTACCTGCGGGTCAGGTAATTCTGTATTTATTTAATGCCGCGTCAATAAATATCAACTTCAACTTCAGATTTAAGAGAAAAGAGACACGCTTCCCATTAAAACTTACGCATTGACTGAATTAGTTTTCTCAGAGCTTCTACTGGGTCTGAATTTGGAGAAAACGTCCTGCGGTTTTCACTGTAATCCTCTGTAAAGAAGATAAGATAATAATAATAATAATATTATTATTATTATTATTATTATTATTATTATTACAATAAGTCATTTCAAACGAGTTCAGCAACCGTTTACGCACTTAAGAAACCTTTAACTGTGAAACTATCAACTAAACGACAACTAATTCTCATCACTTACCAAAAGGAGGTAAGTCATAGTTCTTGCGATATGAGAAATCTGAAAAAAGCGAAAGGAATTATCACTCGTTAAACTTACGGTTACATTACTTGGTGTTTAGTAGTCTGTTCCAGGCTCTTGGTTCGACAAACCACACAAAGAGGAAAGGGATGAAAAAGGAATTTTCCTTCCGCTTTCTTGTCCCCCTGCCACCCCCTACCCGTCCCGTTCACGCCAGATGAAAAAGGCGCGGTCTATTGTGCTCGTTATCAAGGCCAAATTGGAATCGGGGTTAACGGAATACACCCGTAATGTTTTGTAAGATGGCTTTAGAATTAATAACAGAGATTCAGAAGGTACAAGAGGAGGAAATTGTACACGAACAAACCAAGCGGTAAGTGGGTCGTTTACAGGGAAAAGCCATCTGAAATCACAAGTCACAATCTTCTGTATCCTTCATGTGTTAACACCAAAACTAAATTATCTGTAAATATTTCTGTTAAGGGCGATCAGACTAATTGTTATGGACTAATTGTTATGGCCATTTTCCATCTCTTCCCGTAACAACCACAGAAGCCATTTCAACTAACTAGGCATCATTAAACCCATCAACAATAGATGAGCTTGGGGAATGGTGCCAGAAGGTGGAGCCACGAGACAAACCGAGCCGAACGTGCAGGGTATCCATGACAACCCTGTGAGCGGCAACCACCAGGCACCGTCACACTGAAAGCAACAGTGGAGACTACAATACTTACCACATACTTACCAGACAAAGAGGGATGGGTGGGCTGGGGGTAAATTCGGCAAAATAACTGCTTACTAGCGAGACGCAAACGCTAAAATGACTTGACATCCGAAGCCGAGCTGCAGACACGTAGAGCCCCTGCCCACATCTCGGCCACCCCACACACCAACTCATGGGGAAAACTGCTGGCCAGCATTGTTTCGAGTTTAACTTAGCTTAAATTACATTTAGCCACATGTATTCTTCAATTCTAAGGTGTTCAAGTTCGGTCTCTGAACCGAATACGTTTTTTTTGCGCTCAGTTTTGACATGCTTAACTCGTTATCTAACTGTTCGAAGATTTTCGCTCGAACGTGCTTTAGTTTGGTTTGTCTTGTCTTTCACGTATCTCTTTTATTGAGGAAACCTTAGTTCTTGAGAATTCGAAACATTTACAACCTAAAACGAAATCCCGCCCGGCTAATTATTTTCTTACCAAATGGTCTTCTGTTGGGAACCTCGGGAAGATCTGGGACAGAGAACAAAAAGAAAGAATGTCCCTGTATTCGTGTTGTAAGGAACAAAAGGGCTAAGTGAAGCAGCAGCAGCAGCAGCAGCAGCAGCAGCAGCAGCAGCAGCAGTAGTAGTAGTAGTAGTAGTAGTAGTAGTAGTAGTAGTAGTAGTAGTAGTAGTAGTAGTAGTAGAAGTAGTAGCAGCAGTAGTAGCAGTAGCAGTAGCAGCAGCAGTAGTAGTAGTAGTAGTAGTAGTAGAAGTAGTAGTAGTAGATAAGTAGTTGTTATATTCTACAGCCTTATTTTTTGTACAACATGTAACGTATAATTGTTCAGAGCAGAGTTTCAACGCCATTTCGTTATGATTTTATTTCCTAAATGAGCCAAAAACAAAAAAAGAAAGAAATGCAACCATAGGAATACGAGCTCGGGGAAAGACGCAATCAAAACACTTTTAAGACGCACTTATTAAAATAAGTGCGACAAGGTTACTGAAATCAAATTACCAACGGTAACCATGTCATAAGCGTCACTCTGTAGTTTCAAACTCATAAAGTATATAAAACCCTCAAACGGTCATTTCTTAAACACGATAATTCGGGAATGAAATGAAAGGCTGCGTGAAGGGACTGGATATTGTCAGGCACGTAATTATTTTTAGAAAATACATGTAACGTTTTTAAAAAAACATGTTTCGACAGTTTTTGCGATGTGTAACTGAAGATAACAGAAGAACTGTCGAAACATCTTTCTCAAAATCAAAAACGCCGTTTATTTTCTTAAAATGTTACGTGCAAATTTAGCTACAAAAGATCAGAACATAAATTGCTTACCGTATGTCCTTCTTGCTGGAATCACGGGATGATCTTTCAGGGAGAAAAACAATTTTTTATTAGTTGGTTGGATAACAATTTTGTGAAGTGAAAAATAGACAATAAAATTACAAAGCACTTACATGGTCTTCGGAAAGAAGGAACGCTGTCGTATTTCACATAATCTATGAAAATAAGACAGAAAAAAAAGAGATTGGCTCCCTACAGGAAGTCGACTTCAACAAAAGGCACCCAAATCGCTTTAGTAATTCAGGCTAAGGTCTTGTTTGTTGAAATGCGTCCTCATACTAAGGGAGGAGTTCCACCGTCGCGTAAATTGTTCTTGTGGGTGCATGGACGTTTGGTTTTTCGCTGAGGAAGGAAGTAAGTAACTTAAGCCAGGATGACCCATTCAGCTAATAGGATGATATGAAAGGATTGCGTGAACTGAAAAAGGGCACTTTCAACTTTTTTAAGTTTACGTCTTTCGTTACAAGTACTGAAGCTATGTATGGAGTTGGACTTTAGGGATGATCTACAAATGTGCAACATTCAAACAGGACTCCATGCGCTTGCTGGGAAAACAGTTTGCAGCCTTGAACAAATGAAAGACCGTCGCATGGACTTATTTATTTTTCGCCGTCGTCCGGCTCAGTTTCATCCACAGTTCACAGCAAATGGTAAAGGTGTGATACAACGAGCTGCCTGACGGGAGTACTGCGCATGCGAAGGGCAAAAATTACACATTTCATTTTGCTCTAAGTTCAAGATTTTGCCATTGCTTGATTTGCCAAACAGAAGATAACGCCATCAAAGCTCTGTTCCTATCTTCCTTACCGTAAGTACTCCTATGAGGGGCTTCGGGAAAATCTATAAAAGAAGAAATCGATTTTTGAGTTTATATAGTCTAAATAATATTAGACTGCATAACAGGGGTTTATTTATGTGAATGAGGAGCGTGAGGCGTTTCGCACTCGTGTCTCGCGCTTTGCGCTCGGCTAAATAAACGCCTGTTATGCTAGCCTCTCACGCAGTCGTTTTTAGGGGACTCGCAAAACGACTTCGTGGGAGGTTACTGTCATGTAGGCTAAAATCATAAGCCCATAAAAGGTGTTTCTCACGCATCTCTCAACAAAGGGAAGATGGTCGCCGATAAGATGATTGATTGATTGATGACTTTATTAACGTGTCGGCAAAATCTAGCAGAGGGGATTCCCCACTGCTAATAGGGGACACCTAACTATTCTAGAATACAATCTAAAAATACAAATCGAATCAACATAGAATCGAACTAGAAATCTACTAAGAATTAAAATCAGAAAACAACTGATGATAGCTACTAACATACATACTACTAAAACTCTAATCATAGTCATCAAAGTTCTAAAATCATGAATAAGAAAATTCAAAAATCACGAATTGCAAAGGTAGCAACCATACATCCATCTAAAATGTTACTTAAATCAAGACTGCGCATCCGAGTATCTGCGACTGCGTATCTTTAGGGGGAGAGAAACTGGGCTCAGATTTCTACTTTCGGGGAAGAGGAACAGTGGCCATTTTTGTTAGACAGGGTGACGTAACCTTACAGATCACTACTTTTAGCAGTGCTATGCAAAACTGGCCGAAACAAAATCGATTTCCTAATTTTGTTCTCTAATTTTTTACATCTCAATCTCAAATCTTTATTTCAACACGGTAAAAATTCATCAGGTGATTAAAATATAAAATACAACTACAATAATTCCTAATAACAATAAATATGCATCTTTAAAGTCTCTTCAGTAAAAAACACTACTCAATTTACACTAAACTAGACCTAAACTAGACCTAAACACTAAACTAGACCCGTTCCAGAGAGTTGCACCTCCATAGCTAAAGCTGCTTTTAGGTAGTTGGTTCTGGGTAAAGGGACACTTAATTTGTTTGTAGAGTCCCTTAAGACATATCCTGACGCACCCCGCTCAGTGAACATAGAGGATAAATAGTCAGGAGCTAGGGCCCAGTTGCTCAAAGCATGGTTAGCACTAACCCGGGTTAAATACCATGACAACCTATAGGTTTTAATACATCTTAACCAATGGTTAGTGCTAACCATGCTTCGAGCAACTCAGCCCAGATCATTAACAGCTTGGGGTATCCCCCACTCCTTACTCGCAGTCCCCCTCAGGTATAGGGCAGGGATACAGGTGACACTTCATAGAGTTGATACAGTTTTGTCTCACGATTGGGTCACCGCCATAGATGTGGATCGCCGTCAGCTATAATGCTGGTCTTCAACGGGCGATGGTGTCGACTGGCTGTGTATCGGTATAATAGGGACCGCGCAGGGGAAGGGGCTGGGGGGGGCTTTACCCCCCCCCCCCCCACTTTTTAACAGTAAAAAGCAAGTAATACAAAAAGAATCGAAGTTCCTTTTCTATTTAACATTTTACCAACAACTGATGATTGTGGTTTTAAAACACCGCTTTTTTGTTGCTGAAAGTATATAAGTTTCACCGCACAGTGTTAGTTTTAAATGCATTTCCAGCCATTTCAGAAGACTTTAATTTAAAAATTTTCCGGGAGAACATGCCCCCCGGACCCCCTAGTCGACTCACGCTAACGCATTTGAAGTGAGCCCCGTCCACATTGCAAACTTGCTGTGCGGGCCCTGTAAAAGTAGCACCGTTGTTGAATGGTGATTGACTTCATTGACTTTACACATATAATACTTACTAGGTTTACGAATTGATGGCTGTCCTCTAACGTTTGCAAATTCTAAAAAAATCAATAAGGAGTTAGATCGAAGTACTTTTTTAATGAAGTGGTTGGGTGACAGAAACTATGCCCGCAGCTTAACCACTTCAAAAGTAAAAAATAAGATCTAAGTCTGTTCAAGATAAGGTATTTTGTTTGGTATCCCACACTAATGTCATTGGGTTGTGAGTCCGTTAATGCTTCTTAGTATTTTTACGTCACACTAAATAAGTTTTAGGAACAATTAGGTGAAGTCATACATTCAAACAGAAGACAAAGACTCGCAGCGTCGACCAGTCTCCGCATACCTCCCTTTAAAACGGTTTGTTTTGGCAAATCATAAAATGATTTAGTAAGCTCAGAGACTTGCGAAAACTTGCCATTTTTGAGATATGGTTAAAGAAATGCTCTTATTCTTTTCGTTTACCGCGGTTAAGTCCGCACCACGCTGGAGGGAAAAAAGTCGGACATGAAAGACATACCTTATTCTTTCTAATTTTTGCGCGTACTTAATTTCGCGAAAAATCTCAAGGCGTATTTCGCGAGTATTTAATTTCGCGATTGTGGGAGAAAAAGGACCGCGGCGTATTTAACTTCGAGATGAAAATTAGTACTCGCGAAAATTAGTAAGAATAGGAGTGAGGTAGATGAGTACATGCTTATTTTTTCTTACCCATAAGCCGCCTGTACGCCGGACTATCTTTAAAGTCTGAAAGAGAATTCAAACGGTTTAGAAGCTGGCAAGTGAGGTATGGCCAAGGGCAAAGAGTCGTTCCTGTTGACTTTCACACAGTAGGCTAATTTAGCAACAGAACGGGAACGTCATTTGAGGACGCGAGAGCGCATGGAAAGGACTGAACACTACTTCCGGTGCTCAATTTGCTGCTCTGCCATTGGTCAAGTCGGTTTTTAGATCTGCACGCGCCGTTGTCAAGAAGTCCCCGTTGTCTTTGCTAAACCAGCCTAGTCAATTGGATAAAAGTTTTTATTATCTTCTTGATGGCCTTTTGCCGTCCATCGTAAAATATTCTTGACTAGTCTAAGGCACTGGAGAAGCCAGAACTTTCCCAGATCTCATTCGATATTATCCTCCCATCTGTCCGTGGGAGATCTGGGCTTACTTACTTAATTTCAAGGTTTTCTAGAAACTTACCGTCGGTCTTGTCAAACTCGGCCACTTCCACCTCTGTCTTCGTCGTTGCGTCTTTCTTTTGTTCAGTTTCTTTTACGGCTGAAAAAGGAACAATAGAATAAAGCTTTCTTTTTACGGACACCTCAGTCTAGTCAGCCATGTTACATACTTTACTGAACTCCCTTTGAAGATTTGAGTGATCATCGCAGTTATGAACACTACTTAAACAGAAGTGAAAAGAAAGCATGAAAAAATTCAGGCTTGTACGGGATTCGAACCCACGACCTCTGCGATACAGATGCAGTGCTCTACCAACTAAGCTAACAAGCCATCTGGGAGCTGGTCGTTTTGTTGGTTCGTAATATACGCGTGAGTCAGTGATGAATACGTGAGAATGAATATACGAATTAAAATCATATATTTCAACTGCGGATTAAAGAATGAATATGTGAATGACCATCGGAGTTTATGAGCACTACCAAAGCATCAGTGAAAATAAAGCCTGAAAAAATTTAGGCTTGCACGGGGTTTGCGATACTGCTGCAGTGCTCTACCAACTGAGCTAACGAGCCAGCTGGGAGCTGGTCATTTTGTTGTTTCGTAATAAACCCGTGAATGATAAATATACGAGAATGAATGTATGAAAATCATAAATTTGAACTGCGGATTAAAGAATGAAAATATGAACGATCATCGCAGGTTTGAACACTACTTAAGCAGTAGTGACAATAAAGCCTGAATAAACTTCAGCCTTGTACGGGATTGGAACCCATGACCTTTGCGACACCGGTGCAGTGCTCTACAAGCTGAGCTAATATGCCAACTGGGAGCTGGTCATTTTGTTGGTTGGTAGTAACCGTGAATGATAAATAAATGTGTGTGTATATATGAAAATCATGTATTTGAACTTCGGATTAAGGGACCCGCAGTTCAAATATATGATTTTCATATATTCACACTCATGAACTCCCTTTTATACGAACATTTTTGTTAGTTGGTCAGCTGTCACTGGTCCCAGTAGGGTCCGTCTTAGAGAGAGTTGACCGCATAGCTTTTGCGCGGACAATACGGTCGGTTTCGTAGGCCACCTGTTTAAATGTGCCTGGTATACAGCGAGTACAAAATGAAGTAAAAAAACACTGGTCAAAGAAAGTTTTTGTAGAGAACTGTACTTCACGAATCAAACTCACTTTTTTCCAAAGTCTCAAGCTTTGCTTTGGGAACTTCTCTCGTTTTCTCGGCAAGTTCCTTGGGTACCTCTGAATAAAAGACAAGCAGATTAGTTTGCGATGTACTACAGAATGTTATCTGCTATATCCACAGTCCGCACATGATTCAAAACACAATTATCCAAAATCTTTTTTGTCCGCTCGATGAAGGAATCAACTAGAACTTTATGGAACTTACCCAACTCTGTCTTTTTAATAGTGTCGTCCATTGTTGATGCGGCTTTGTCACTCTTGGTTGCATCTAAATACAGAATAACATTTTTAAAACTCAATGACGGGGAATTTAGTGAGGTAGTAGTAGTAAGTAGTAGTAGTAACAGCAGCAGCAGCAGCAGTAGTAGTACTAGTAGTAGTAGTAGCAGCAGCAGCAGCAGCAGCAGCAGTAGTAGTAGTAGTAGTAGTAGTAGTAGTAGTAGTAGTAGTAGTAGTAGTGGTAGTGGTAGTGGTAGTGGTAGTGGTAGTGGTAGTGGTAGTAGTAGGGTAGTGGTAGTGGTAGTGGTAGTGGTAGTGTAGTGGTAGTGGTAGTGGTAGTGGTAGTGTAGTGTAGTGGTAGTGGTAGTGGTAGTGGTAGTTGTAGTGGTAGTGGTAGTAGTAGTAGTAATTCTTTATTTGCAAAAATTAAAATAACTATAAAAACTGGACAGCAAACGAAGATGAAGAATCTGTACTCCAGAGATCTGTACGTAGAGAGTATCCAGAATTGCCGCTAAATAGCGCCTAATTCAAACAGCGACAGGTTCGATTTTCTCCTCGAAACAAGGGGACTTTAGCTGATTAGGCCATTCGGGATAGCGTGTATACAACCTTATTCCCAGGACTTTCTCCGGCTCGTAAGTTGAAAGACACAAGGGCAAGAACGAATCACGTTTGGGTAGGCTGTGGCCTGAATTCCAACCGTTTGTTCGATCGCTCTCGAAGTAACGAGACTCGTGAGCAAGGGATTAATTTAGGCTAGGGAAGCTGCAGTTTACGGACAATGGAATTTGTCGAATGAACGGAAGCCTTACCAGAAGGGTCATTCTTCTCTGAGGTTAACTGTTCTAGCTCTGAAAAACAAAATACGGCGACATGCAATTATATTAATCCCAAGGAAAATTTAATATGAGGGATGAAGGACAATCCCAGGCATTGGGTAATGTGTTTATAAAACAAGCAACAAAGCACAAGATCGTAAACTCTGCACTGTTCTTTGTCCGTATTTCTCTAAACGCATTACAAAGAGTGTTGATTAAAAAAACATTATAATTGAATTACTACTAATTGTCTTGATATTTATCTTCATGAGAATCTTCCCTAAAAATCGATTTTAGGACATAAAGGATAACGAATATACAGATAATCATGAGGTCATAACTGTACAGTCAAGAAAAGAAAAGACCTAAACTTTATGGAATTACTCATGCTAGGTAATTTACAAAGTACGGGATGTTAAACAGAGTAAATTAATGAAATAGATAGATAGAGCGCGTGTCATAAAACCAAAACCAAAGCAATTACTCTGACCAATCACAACAGAAGTAAGCAGTGCAATGAGCCAATCAGAATACGGAGCAATTACATGTTGCCGGCGCAAAGCGCGGGAAAATACGCGCGTGTAAGTCGAGTTTGGTTTTGGTTTTGCTTCTCATTGTTGAGAAAGTGGTGCGAGTTTTCCTGGCCAATCACAGACCGAAGCAAAACCAGAATTATTTTCGACACTCAATTGAAAACCGCTCTAGATCGCCTTTTTCCTGGTTTTGTTTTGCTAAGCTCCTTCGTTGGCAAGGCAAATCAGCGCAACTTTCTCAACAGCAAGTAAGTTGCACATGAGCTAAGGCTCGTTTAAATGCAAATGTGATATATAAAAAAAATTTGCAATGTGATAATTTACATATACAGACAATAAGTAATAACAAGTGAGAACTTAAATGAATACAATCGTTACTCGCTTGTACGAATTTTTGCACGCCTTGAACTGAGTTTTATTAGACTGCTGTAAATATTAGCCGTGGATCCACTGAATGAAATCTCCCGAAATCGAGGAAGAAAGCGTGAAAAAAAAAAAAAAACAGGATTGTACGGGAATCGAACCCATGACCTCTGCGATACTGGAGCAGCTCGCTATTGCTGAAATAGCGTGCACAACTACGATGACATCTCACTTCACATATTCAGATCCTGATTGTATGCTGAAAAATTGTTTTCTACATGTTGCTCCATGCACATGAAATGTTTTTTTTTTTACAGAAACACTTTTGTTCATGAGGAAGAATCTCCTTTTCTTTTGAGAAACACTTTGTTTTACCGCGACAAATGCTTCTTTGTCTACGCACTAAAGTAACAATGTTTCTAGTTTGCTGGTATTTTAGACAATAATGAGGTACAGTATCTGTTTCAGGGAGGGACAAGAGACTGATAAGAATTTGAGACACGCACCGAGCAAAAGAAAAGAAATCTCCCCAAACTAAATACCATCCTACTCTTCCTTCCCGAGGGCTTGAATTTCCTCACTGACCTCCTTTCTACGGATATGTACCTTAACCTTTATCTTTATTCGGTCAATTATTATTGTCAATACAACATGTTACAAAACAAAAAGAAAAAATAATAATAATGAAAGTCTCAACCGAAAATAGCATGGCTAATGGAGTCGGGTAGGAACAGATACATGATAAAAACACGAGTTACAAGTTCATTAAAATATTGTACTAAAATGTTTACAAATACAAGTACAGAAATGTAAAAAACTAAATTTCCTTTGTTTACCCTCAGTAAGAGATAACAGCGCCAGATTCTAGCGGGGTAGAGCATTCAAACTTTGCGCACAAATAATTCGAATTCACAAATCCCAAATGGCAGGAGGCATGCCAGAACAACTTCACAAGTGGACAGTAGCATGACTTGATCTTGCGGACCTTAAGTTCATTCGGCCGCGCTGCCCTGGATCATGGAGCTGTCAGTGGAAGAATTATATATTTTAGCAGAGCCTCTTACTGCAATTTGGTCATAGCCGAAAAATATGGTCACCAATAAGCAACGACTTGGTGATTGAACTGAAATTCCTCCGTCATATTCACTCAAGTGTGATAAGCACAGCTTTTGTTTCGGCTCAGGCTTAACTAAACAAACACAGAGCAAATTCAGGCGCTAATTTTAGCACTGACGTTCAAAGTTCTGCCAGCCAGTCTCAATTGCGTTTATGACTATCATATGTTTTTAGTTTTACACGAAATACACAAATGTTAAGACTCGCCAGTTAAAAGTGAAGCGGCTGCACAAAATATTACCGTCGGGAATAAAAAGGTACGCATTAAGTATATTGATTGCAGTTAATTCTTTAGGAAATGTATTTTTAAAACAATGCATGTACCAAGATTTGAATGAAAAAAAAAAAAAATCTTAGAGAGAAGCTTTAGTAATGAATGCCGATTGTAACACTTGAGTTAAATCTTGGGTCAGAATTCTGAAAATTCTCATCAACCCTTTAGGGACATTTCGTTCATAAAACGCACCCCAATTAGGGGAAAAAGAATGTTAGTATTGTGTATTGGTAATTAAAAGGCAGGCCAAATTCACATTATCCTCGTCGGGTGGGCGTTAAGTCAGCTTTGGATAACAATTTTAACACAGATTAGGCAATTAATTCAAAGATGAAATCAAGCATTAACTTGTGACTTATTATATCACACACGGAAAAGTTTTATCACGATCTGCCGAGCGCAAGTCCAGTCGTGATAATGATAACGATGAAAATAAAAATGATAACGATAATGACAATCAAATGAACAAGGCACAAGTTTTTTGACACATCA
Source organism: Pachyseris speciosa (assembly GCA_016490735.1). Taxonomy (NCBI): domain Eukaryota; kingdom Metazoa; phylum Cnidaria; class Anthozoa; order Scleractinia; family Pachyseridae; genus Pachyseris; species Pachyseris speciosa. The sequence goes on along the minus strand of JAEMWC010001172.1, from coordinate 7,260 downwards.
TCTATTTTTGTTAACGCAGCAGCATTTGGTCATAAAATGTCTTGGGTGACTCTAAAATAAACATTTGGGAGTTAGTCGCAGACTAGACAGTAAAGCGCCTTAATGACGTATTTCAAAATCACCGTAAGAGTTTTGCTAACTTTGCGGTGAACGAAGGACGCCTTCACATAGCACTCATAGCGTAACCAAAACAAAGATCCTCGCATCAACAATAGATGGAAGACATATTGGAGGAATAAGGGCCAAGAACGCGCCGCGCCTTTTCTCGCGAGCCAATCAGAATACATGGAGAGCCACGCGTGGTAAGATAATCCCGCGTGTTTCTCTTGCAGGTCAAAAGGTGACAAATGAAATTTTCCTATCTGCGGGTTTCAACCGTTCAACAGCTTTTGTACGGTGTATCGTCTTCAAAAGTGATGATTTGTTTCTTCCTATGCCTCCTTTTTAAAATAAAAAGAGTCAGTGAATGATCGCATACGTGGGTAAAGCAAAAGGTGTTTAAATTACGCAGGCCGCTACTATATCGACTGCATGACACATTTACATGCTAATTATTTAACGGCCAGCTAGCGCCAAGGATTGATACTTTCCTCCTTAGGGATGCTTCAGTTGAAAATTCAAGTCTGCCTTCGCAAATAGCATTTTCAAGCGTTCCTCTGGCTTTAAACCAACACGATTAACGCTAATGATAGTTATGATGCTAAGGCCTCTATTGTTAATATATCTAAAGGTGGGAACCGGGATTGAATGATCGGAATGGGTGTTCTGTCAAAAGAAATGTCGTTACAGCACGTACTGAGAAAAGCTCAGTGCCGGTAACAAACTAAGCGAATTGAAATGGGTTGCGAAACAAGACCATTCATATCGAAATACGTAAACGAGATACAGTAGAGGGTTATTTGCGATAAGTACTTCGATAACGAAGCCAAAAATCTGCTTCGTTGTTTACAAGTTAACAGACAGCTGCTCCAAATTTAGACAACTGTGTCGAGCTCTAAAATACTTCAACAACCGTTCAATTAAGCCTTAATGCAAGGGACAAAATCAAACGGTGAAAGCACTTCCTTTCAAACATTGTTTCTTAGTTTCACCACAATGAAAGACTCCAAAACGTCAGTAAAGCTACAGCATTTAACGCTGGACTTACCTTTCTCGATTTCTTCAAGGCTGAGTTCTGGGGACGGGCGCGCATAGACCAGTGAAAACATTAAAATCAAAACGAATTGACTCCACAACATTTTGTCTGATGGGCTATAAACCTGATAAACGGTCAAAGTTACTTTTCGCTTCTCTAAAAGAAAGCGTGTTCATTCAGTGTAGCGTTAGCGTCCGTCCTTTGATCGACTTCTAATTGACTCGCGGGCGAAGACAAGTATTTTAAAACCGAAATAAATTTTGAACAACCAATGAACTGATCCCATTTGATATTAAGTTTATTATCCTGTCTTCTGTCAACTGAGCATCACATTTATGCCAGCCATTAATAAATTAAAAAGTATGATAATATATGCAGGGCCTCCAGTCGTCTAACCTTCCCTTTTCCGCGGGAGGCGCATAAAAATGCGCGCAGTTTGTCCCATTTATGCAGCCATACGTTACATTCCGACTACTTCGAAGGCTATTCGTTACATTGCCTCTCTCTTGACTCTGACGAGAATCGAGTCAGACAGATGAAACAAAACCTTCAAAAATTATGTTTTACCAGTTAGTAAAGAATAACCCTGAAATGAGAGGGTCCCCCAGGGGGGGTCTGTGTTCCCGTGTTCCCTTCAAAATTTTAACTCTGTTCCCTTGTTCCTGTCCAAAATTACACCTTGTTCCCTTGTTACCCTTTCGAGATAATTTTATCTCTTACTCTTTGCATATACGTCCTAATTAACCAATCTGAACAAAACAAAATAACTGATTGAAGGTCTACAGTGTTGCTGATAAATTTTGATCATTATTTCTAGAGCTAGAAACGGTCAGAGACGAGTAGACACGAAAGATGGCAACAAAAACTTGCCAAAGAAATCAGAAAACAGCAGAAAATCTTCTATCACCCCCACGTTTATGTAAAAAACGTAGGGCCTTGTAATTTTTTGTGTTTGTTCCCCTGTTCCCTAACCTATTTGATGTTTCCTTGTTCCCTACGATTTTTTTGCTTTGTTCCCGTGTTCCCATTGCCAAATTTCCCGTGTTCCCTTGTTCCCCAAAAACCCCTGGGGGACCCTCAAAAGATTTAGCGTCAAACCAAGGCCTCTTACTGTGTTCAGAAAACAAAACTATATACGGATCATATAACAGTTCATTGTGAAATCTCGTTTCCAGGGCTTTTTCGTTGAGACTTCTAGTAATGAGCGAGATAACAAGCCCCTAGGAACATTCTCCTTTATTGTGTCAGTTGAAAGAAAGGGGTGAAAAAGAAATCGCATAACAAGTCGGTGAGAACGCGAGTGAGGCAACCTCGTCTAGACTACGAACAGTCTCTCTTTCGCCGCTTAGTTCTTCGAGCGTGAGGCTAAAACAAAAACTAGCGCTAGAAAAAATTGGCCGCCCGAAATCTGGACGCGAGGATGCGGCCATTTTACTCGCGCTGGGTTTGATTTTAGCCTCACGCTCGGCGAAGTCAGCGGCGAAAGAGGGACTAGGACTGCTCGAAGTCTAAACCTCGTTCCCAGGCGAGAGAAAAGCCCTAGGAATAGGCCTAGACATATTCTGCTCGGCAACTTTTGAGCAACTTTTACGATTTTGAGCAACTTTTTCGATTCTGAACAACTTTTCGGAGAGTGAGCCACTTTACAGCATCTTTTCTAAAAGTTACCATATTTTTGGCATATTTTCACTATTTTCAAATCACGTTCATAAGTAACTGATATTTTAACAAGTTTTCTGTGAAAATTCACAAGAATTTCACTGAGAAAATCTCTTGCGTTTTGATCGCCGGGTTGGGTATCATGTGTTGATAAGTTCCAAATATGGATGTGCCGGATGTCCAGCATGGGTATGATGTGTTAATATTCCAAATATTGTACATTTACGTGACTCTAAAATGGCGGACGGCAAGGCTTCTCTTCTACTGGCCCTTTTTATACAAGTAACTAGAGACGCATTATCCGTCCAGACGAATTATGCCTCTGTGATTTTATCCAACTAGTACCTATAAAGACGGGACGAACTATATGAGACGCATAATCCGTCTGGGACGAACTTGGCTGACTTGGACAAAGTTTGTTTTGCGTCTTAGTTCGACTAGTATAAAGACGGGCACAAGACGCATTATGCGTCTAGACGAACTATCCGCTTCAGTACTCCTTGAAAGACGCACTAAATACTGGATAGTTCTTGTAGATGCATAATGCGTCTTATGTCCGTCTTTATGGTAGTCGAACTAAACAGACGCACTACAAATCCGACAAATGTTTGCTCAAGTTCGTCCCAGACGGATTATGCGTCTCTAGTAGGCGGCCAATGAAGAACCGTGAAAACGATGAAGAACAGCATCAAAGAGATCCAGTCCAGGCTGCAAATGAAAAAGATGCAGAGATTTCGAAGCCTGAAAGGGCTTCTGTCTCCCGAAAGCGTAAAGTAGCCGAGAACACTGGCAAATACAAATCAAGTCGGATGCAAAAGGTCGATGAGCCAAATCTTTGTTTATGAGCGAATCAAGGAATATACTGGTCAGCATCTCGTGTGTGTCAGCAAGCAATTTTTAGTTTTTTTTAAGCAACTTTTGAGCAACTCAGTTGGGGATATTTGCATGTGAGCAACTTTTTAACATTTTTTGAGCCGGAATCTGTCTAGGCCTACCTGGGAATGAGGTTGCGAGTGAGCTTGTTTCTTTTCTTTCTTAAGCTTCACGAAGTCCACACTTCCGCAACAAGAAAAGGCGCGTGAAGTTACAATGCTATATTTTTGTCTGGCCGTATTAGTCCTCCGGCTACCCTACCTTTCACAGACCTTTATGCCTGGTAGAATATTTATCTTTTCTCACCATTGCCCTTTGTATCCAATCTTGGGTGGGGTAGGGAGGGTTCAGAAATAAGCGGAATGTAAACTCCAGCTAAGTTATGCAAGTCGCACTCCCAAAAGAAGAAAAAAGTTCCTAAAGAAACTATAGTTTATCGGCCGAAGCTATGCTAAATTTTGATCTTGGTAATGAGGGCCAAAGATACGGAAACCAACGTTGGACAGAGAAGAACTTGTAAATCTCAAAGAAAAACTTACCCTTGACCTATTTAGGAGGCACTGTTTGGTCCGATAATCCTCTCCGGGTTCTCTGAACTATGCCTTGATAAAACGTTTCAAGAGGCAATGAATGTTTTGCAACTGAGAAGATTTGAGAATGGCTGAAAATGTCTACTCAGCCCACTAGAAAAGCGTACTTGTTTGGTGTTTTCCCGACTTCAAGTACGGGAAATGATTTCCGGAAAATAGTCACCTGATATATATATTTAAAGGCGTGGTTATAATAATAATAAAAAGACATTTATAGAGCGCCCTTTCCCAAGGGTCCAAAGGCGCTATTTACAGAGTCAAAGTTAAAAAATTTAAAAATCAAAGTTAAAACTACAAAAGGTAAGACAAAATAGTTAGGTAATAAAACACCAAAGTCACGTCATGAATCAAAGTAAATAGGCGCCTTTAAAAAGAAAAGTTTTCAGCCGTCTTTTAAAAATGTCCAGTGATCCAGCATCCGTAATATGCTGAGGAATACTGTTCCAGAGAAGCGGCGCAACAACAGAAAAAGCACTACGGCCATGACTATTTGTGGTTCTGAGTGCTCAAGATCCGTTTTCTCCTTAGTTTGAAGTACTGTAATTCAATCAGATCAGAGCCTTGTGACGAGAACTGACATTCACAAAAAAAAATCGACCTCGTCCATGAGACTGGTTGATAATAATAACAACAACAATAATAATAATAATAATAATGATAATAATAATAATAATGATAATAATGATATATAATGATGATGATGATGATGATGATAATAACAATAATAATAATAATACTATCTTTATTCCTTTGATAAAGTATATTTCATTTATGTCTTGATAAGAAAAGTGATTCAGAAAATACCGTCGGTGATCTAAGAGTGCTTTACAATTTAGTAGAACAAAAGAATGATAAATGATGACATCTATATTGTTAAGCTATACTTAAAACAAACCATAAAAGAAACTGTTTTTTAAATCATGGAGTGTTTTATTCAGTTCAGGCAGCTGGTTGGAATGATAGGCCTGCATGATGTGTATTGGCTGTTAGTTTGACAATGTGTATGAAAATTTTTTGGTCAATATTTCCTTACTAAATTTTCAATTTCGTTGCTAATTTCTTTGCATTATTTAATTAACTCAAAGAGAGAAACAACGAAAAAAATCGAAAACTCTCAGCCCGTATCCTCAATCGTTTCCGTTGGGTGTGTCCGGTAAGGGTAAAAGGGGATGATCTTGGTCAGACGTTTGAGAAGGATCGACAATAAACAATTCTAAGAATTTGTGTAACTAATACCGAATTGTCGTGATATAAAAAGCATCCAACCAACTGTCTGTTGTCAATTGTTCCCACACAAGGTCATCAGTCGTGATAACTGCATAAAGCTGCAAGAGTTAAGCGTTTGTTTTGTCTCAATAAGCGGATTTGTCGCTTGCTGTGAGCCATCCAGGGTCCACTACAAGCAAATTTCCCTGAAGAATTCTGTCTCCACATTCATAAACGTTAGAGGATTTTCCTGCAAAAGCAAGGTTAGTTAAGCCACATAATTTTTAAATGTTTGTACTTCAATTAAATTCATATGTTTCAGATCCGCCAGATAAACAAGAGTGCATGTGGTTACGTTGATTGAAAAGTACAAGCACTGCTATTTGAAAGAACGCTGAGGAACAGTATTTTTTGAGGCAATGGTTTATTGATATTTATTAAAACATTTTTCGAGAGTAACCCAGGCTTGGAGCTCAAGGAGTCTTTAAAGACCGGAGTAAAAGTCTTTTTGACCAGCATAAAACGAGGCAGAGTGCCTGTCAGATCAGTTAAGGCGGAAGTTCTGCTGGTCAAACGAAAGACTATGTAAGAGAAGTCCTCGACATTTTCTTCCAGTTAGTAGCTTAGCAAATTGTGAGCCAGTGTGCAATTTTTGTCATAGCGGAAGCGCATTCGAGATGTAATTGCTGGTTGTGGTGGAGGTTAGGCTCTAACGATTCTCACATCGAGCTAGTCAACGCACGAGTTTCTCCCAATCTTTCAAGTTGTTAAACAACAGTTTGCCAAGGGTCAAAATTCGACTGCTACTCAGCTGAACTCACGACGGGTAGACTCACTTAGGTATACTTTTCTGATGAATCTAAAAGGACGAATTTAATCCGATGGGTTTAAAACTCAATGTTTTTTCCTTGGGTTCCTGTTGCGACCTCAATCATGCCAACAACGTAAAATCATTCGTGACATTTCCGGATTTATGGGATAATTATCGATAAAACTTCAGTGTTACCTCGAAGGAAATGTTTGAGTACTCAGTGGTAATTGAGGAAATCATTCAACAGTTTGGCGAATACTTTTTATTAGTTTATCTCAGGTTTATCTCACTAAATAGCTATATATAGACTAGCAAACAATCAGTTACAGAAATTAAGCTAACAGAAGGATATCGCAACCATTCTTTCTTGACAGTCAGTCGAGAGAATGGGGTTGAAGGAAGATCTTGTTACGCCCAGTTTAGCTTGCTCGCGTGCCTTGCTGTAAACAAACGTGGACTGAAAATGTTATTAATGCTTTATTTTTTTCTCCTGTTGTAACCGCGGTTATCATAGACATGACATCAGCCATGCTATAACTTTTTTTGTGGTTCGCAACGATACATGATTCAACTGATTTGAATCGTTTTGGAAATGACCGGGAGACAGGGTCATTTCAAAAATAAACACAACCTTCCGAACTCGAGCAAACGAAATGACAATTAATGGTCGAAACAAAATTAAAACAGGTGATGAAAATGTGTTGAAAACATGCGTGGATGGACGAAGCTCAAGCGTGGTATAAATTATACAAAACAAAGTCATTACAGGTAAATCGCTTGCGTTTCTATTTGCTAATCCAACATTCTTGGGCTCTGACCCCTGGTAGAGCCTGGACTGATGACATGCGTTTTGAGTTATTTGTTTGAAAGAAAACATACCACACATCCGGGCAGTTAAAACAGGTTAACCCGGATATCAAGCAAGTCTGCTTGTAACAAAAATTAATTAATTTTTTATTCTTCAGTTTGTTTTTTTTGCATCATCA
>JAEMWC010001171.1:220000-241348 GCA_016490735.1 Pachyseris speciosa | reverse complement strand
ATTTTACAATTGCAAAGTTTGCATTTATGTCACTTTATAGAGGATCAAATGAAATTTTAGCAAAAATGTCTCTCTGTATATATACAGAAGCGAAGGACTTGCAGTTAATTAACTGCGAAATGTTCGTCTACATATATAAGAGAATCAGGGACTTCGCGATTAATTAACTGCGAAATGTTTGTCTACATATATAAGGAAATCAGGGACTTCGCGATTAATTAACTGCGAAATGTTCGTCTGAATATATGAGGGAATCAGTGACTTCGCGATTAATTAAATGCGAAATGTTCGTCTACATATATAAGGAAATCAGGGACTTCGCGATTAATTAACTGCGAAATGTTTGTCTACATATATAGGAAATCAGGGACTTCGCGATTAATTAACTGCGAAATGTTCGTCTGAATATATGAGGGAATCAGTGACTTCGCGATTAATTAACTGCGAAATGTTCGTCTACATATATAAGGAAATCAGGGACTTCGCGATTAATTAACTGCGAAATGTTTGTCTACATATATAAGGAAATCAGGGACTTCGCGATTAATTAACTGCGAAATGTTCGTCTGAATCTATGAGGAAATCAGGGACTTCGCGATTAATTAACTGCGAAATGTTCGTCTACATATATAAGGAAATCAGGGACTTCGCGATTAATTAACTGCGAAATGTTCGTCTGAATCTATGAGGAAATCAGGGACTTCGCGATTAATTAACTGCGAAATGTTCGTCTACATATATAAGGAAATCAGGGACTTCGCGATTAATTAACTGCGAAATGTTCGTCTGAATATATGAGGGAATCAGTGACTTCGCGATTAATTAACTGCGAAATGTTCGGCTACATATATAAGAATCAGGGACTTCGCGATTAATTAACTGCGAAATGTTCGTCTACGTATATAGGGAAATCAGGGACTTCGCGATTAATTAACTGCGAAATGTACATCTTCACATATAAGGAAATCAATGATTTCGCGATTTATTAACTGCAAAATGTTCGTCTACATATATAAGGAAATCAGGGACTTCGCGATTAATTAACTGCAAAATATTCGTTAGAATATATCAGGGCATCAGTGACTTCGCCATTAATTAAATGCGAAATGTTCGTCTGAATATATGCGGGCATCAGTGACTTCGCGATTAATTAAATGCCAAATGTTCATGTTGGGAATTTCTGCTCACCTTGGCTGGGACCTCCATGAGTTGTAATTAAGCCATTCTTACAAAGTTTCCGTTTGAAGATCACTATTTGTTTTAGTTGTCGCGGTGGTATGCTTATACAATATGTCTAGAATTCTCGGTATTTCCACGATCGGTAAATCCAAAAAGGCTGCAGATTTATTTCTAAAAGTGAACGATCAAGCTTCTACTCAGTTAATGTTAATCTTAGTGTGTGCAAGGGTGACGTACTTTAGAGAGAGAACTTAGGGATACCATCAGCGATAAGGGAACAAACAATGTTAAAGCTTGGTTGAAAAAGTAAATACGACATGTAGCAGTTGCAATAACAGTGCAGAGCCTTGGTATCTCTACGCTAGGGCGAGTCAGCCTATCGTTTGAGCAAAATTAAACAAATTGATCAACTGAAAAAGGAGGTTACAACGGGGGTGACAACTCTAACAAGACCTGTTTCGGGAGAAAAACAAAAGAATCGAGAAGACTCGGGATTTTTGATGGGAAATATGACATAGTTCTGGAATACTGCAGAAAAAAAAGAGAAAAGTTTGACATTTTACAAGAATGTCAAAAAACACTCGGAATGATGTTCAAAATAGCTGGAGGACTCAAAGTTCCACATGGTGTTGCTCAAACAACGTTTGTTTAGAGTTGTCACTCCCATGATTAAACTCTTTTGGCACAGTGCCCCATTATGTTAAAAAGAAAAAAAAACACTACTCTAAAATTCGTACGTCCTTGCTTCTGAGACTAGGTATCCAGTCCACATCATCTGGAAACTGAACAAGATAGCCCTTAAATTTGTCATATTCCATAACAGTTCCACGTATCCATCCAAGATACTTTGTTTCCCCATCAACTTTCTCCTCATATTCCACTTCAACTCTCTTGCCAATCATTGCCTCTCCCAACTTTTTCCTGGATGACCGTGCCTCGAGTCTTGCCCTTTTATCAGGTGGTGTTTGGTCCAAATGCACTTTAGGGTCATTTTGCGAGCCAGAGGTTCCTCTCAAACTAAGGCGAGATCGCTTCCTCTTTCTGCTTCCTCTCTCTCTCTTCCTGGCTGCTGGTTTCGTAACTGATATTAATGTTTTGTTCGTAAGCTACAATCTTCACGGCATGTAGCCGGTCTTCCAAGTAGATATTCTTCATCAATACTGAGATATTGCTACATCCCTCACCGATGGACTGGCGGTTTAAAGACTCAACGGGATTGTTGGTATTCGCTGTAGATTCCCAGTCTTCAGTATCACGTAGAGTGAATGCCTTACAAAAACATCTTAAGAATTCGGTCCCTAGACCACCAGTTGACCCAGTGAGCAGATTTCGACCAGTGACAGTTATTAATTTGATTGGAGATTGCAGCTAGTTGTGGGGAGAGCAGATGTTTAGCATGAATCACGCTCTTCTTGCCACAAAGAACGTCAAATGCTAGCCTAACATCAGCCTGTTGATTAACGTCCTGGATGGCATGACCTAAGTGGCGAAAGATGCTATGCTCTTCTTTGCTTTTCGTCACGATATCGCTGACACGGTTCACTGAAGTTTTCCAATGAACCGTGCAACCACGCATGATCTTCTCTGTTACTTCCGTTCCCATGCTTCTTTCAAAACCATTGTACTCGGCCTGGTCAAAATCCACCATTATCTGGCGAAGGTTATGACCATTTTTAAAGGAAGGGTGGATTTTTGTGACATGGCCAAATACTTCGGATATAGCTGTTGCATAAGCATCGCCATCCTGCTTATTCAGAAGAACTCTGGCCACTGCGTTGTAACTCAACGTTATTTCGTTGAATGCTACCATATTTAGGAGGTATGGGAATCCGCTATTATTTGTGTACGTTATGTCTACGTATAAATCCTTGCTGTCCCTCAACAGCTCTGCTTGATATGGCGCAAGGAAAAAGGCAAAATTTCTTGATGGTGACAGCAAATATTCCCTACCTTCCATTTGGTATTTCCCCATTTTTTCATTTACTTTAACGAGAAATTCTTCATCGACAGATTCGTGCCGATTCTCGTACTCCTTCCTGAAGTCTTCAAATTCCAGCACTTGTACTAGAGGTATGATATTTGGGTTAAGTCTAGATCTTCCTTCTAGTACCGTCTGCCTCTCTCTCCTAATCCTGCTTGGATTTGATGCTGCAGGGGATTTTTCCGCCGGAATGAAACCAATGCCATGACCTTTCTGGAGTTGTTTCGTGGTGAGGGAGCAATCTTTTTTAACTGCTGTTTGGATGTCGAGTTTTACAGCTTGCGATATGACGTGAGGTGCTGGTTTCATGTGGTTATGAGTTGTTCCCGGTAGGCACCCAATCCACCTTCTTCCGTCATCCTCAACTGGCCACACATAGACAATTTGCGCGGGACAGTTACCTGTTACCTTTAGGGTGTGTTCTGCGGCATGTTCTTTGCATTTGCTAAGCCTTTGTCGGTTGCTTACAGTGTAGGCACAACCTTCAAAACTGCAAATTTTTACGCCCTCGCAAAATGCACGCCTGACCCATACCTCGGTGTTTACGTTATCTATCTTCAAATGCACCTTTTGAGTAGATGTCCCTCTCTTCGTTAGTTGACAATCATCCCACATAAAATGTGGTCTTTGGCAAGATCCAATACCAGTTTTCTTTGGATCAGGGCAGTGTCCAATTCGGTCAGAGGGGACATCGAAACCGGGGTATTCGTAGGCAGATTTTTCTTTGACTTCAAACCAGTTCGTGGACTTTGCCAGTTGCTCTCTTATCTTCGGCAAGTAGTGTTTGTTTCTGTACGCAGCGTCTTTATCGTTATTAACTCTCCTGGCAACTACTCGCTTTTGTTTGGTATCCTCAAAACTGTCTGGATGAGGTACAAATATGTCATATGGATTTGAAAGGAATGCTACTCCTTGCTCTGTAACCGAATAAGATCGCGAGGCCTTTGTAAAGTTCTGTCCACGATTAATATTGAATGAAATTTTTATTAAACCGAAATGTACAAGTTGGCGTAAATGCGTTGACCACCATTCCTTCTTAAGCGGTATACCATCCAGATGCGCTCCCTTGGAATAACTTTGCGAAGCATCTAAGTGGTCTTGGATATCAGAGGAGGTTATCCAACCTCTCTTAGAACCGCGCAACCAAGATATCACTTTTTCCTCGCTGACTCCAGACTTAATTATTGGTAGCTTTGCTACCTCTTCCAGTGCTTTAAGCAGAAGAGCAGCAGTTTCTCTGCAGTTAAATTTTTTGGCTGAAGAAATGTCACAGCTGGAACAGCACTCACCACTAGCGGCCAACTCAAATACATCTGTGGACTCGAAATTCTCTAATAGACTCTTTCGGAGGCAAGTCCCAGCCAGAAAACCATACAGCCATTTCCAGCATTGTTCATATTCTGATTTCTTATCAAGGATTTCTTCCCGAGAGCATTCCTTTATCCAATAGATTAAACGCTGGTCGTCGACGCTTTCATTTACCATAATAATACCGTCTGAAGACTCGCTGTTTCGACCTGCACGACCAAACTCCTGCACCAATTATTTCGCATGCATCCAATTCGCAAAACAAGGTTAACATGAGGGTTGTGGGTTCCAACTTCGTACGATTCAGTAGCGACAAGGACCTGAAATTCTTTGTTTCGAAATTCGCTGTCCACTTTGTTCTTCGCTTCACTTGGCATCCCGCCGTGGTACGCTTTTACTTCTTTTAACCCAGCTTTTATCAAACCCTTGACAAGACGTTCGACATCAACCTTGAAATCCATGTAAACGATGGCGTAGTCATCCTGTATAGTGTCCACTAAAGTTTTGGCCACGCCATCCCACATATCATCGCGTTCTCTTCTATGGACGGTTTGATACTGCTCAATGTTCAGTTTGGTATTCTTTTTGTTGACACTTCCCCGAATAAGAACAGGCGAACGTAGATAATTTTTGGCCAGATTTTCTAACTGTGAGTCAGTGAGTGTTGCAGTCAGCGCCATGATTGGAATTCCCGAAAAATCGTCTTTAAGGGTCCTGAAGCTATCGTAACAAGCCCTGAATTTGGAGCTTCGGTCAAACATTTTATGTACTTCGTCTAAGACCAGCATCTTAACAACTGATTTCATTTCAAGAATTTCTTTCTTGACTTTGTTTGCAAAATATTCAGGTGTGGTAAAGATCAAAGGAGGTAATTGCTCTTTGTCACAAGAGGACAGGGATTGAAGAAGAGCTCCACCGGATGAGGGTCCTAAGGATGAACACTCAATACCATGCAGCTTTAGATTTTCCACATGTGAATTAATCAAAGAGATTGTCGGACATACCACTACAGTTGTGAGTTTATCGTCAAATAAGGAAGGTAACTGAAAGCAGACGCTTTTTCCACTTGCCGTAGGCTGAATTATTATCGAATCGCGGCATAATTCAACGGCCTGAATGGCATGCGTTTGGAATTGTTTCAGTGAAGAATGTCCAAATCGAGCTAAGTATCCCGTCCATAACGTTTCCGTTGTTTTATCAGGGGCAGCCATTTCTGATGGGCAACTCCATGGCTCTCCTTCCTCTGAAGCGTCTTTTGTGTCTTCTTCGATCTTTTGGTTGTCACATGGAACAAAACGTTCGCAGTCATTCTCCATATTGGTGACACTAGATTCCATTTCACTTATAGAGTCTTCGAGTGCATTACAAAGGCTTTCATTCTCCTCTTCGTCCTCCAAGCATAGGTACGTGTCTGTTAATTCTGGACCTTTTTCAGAGTTACTAGGATCTAATAAAATGTCCATGCAGTTTTGCACGTTCCCAACTCCAGAACTTTCCAGTCTCATTTCCATCCACTTAGCAAGATGGGATACGGCCTTTTCAACTGATGTGTGATTTATTTGTACCACTGCTGCATTTTCGTTGCCACCAACGCTTTTGGGAACACAGTGTGTATCGACTATGGTAAAGTTTGCGGTGGAATCCGGGTTAATTCCGCTGCCTATAAAGAAAGAAAAAGGAGGACAGGTGTATACTGCTTGAGCAGGTCTTCGCAGATGGAGGTCATTTAAACCTTGACGCAGACACTCTTTACCCTCTGCTGTTGTAATCCCAGATGTTGATGCCATTACTTGCTCCGATAGCAACTTTCTGCCAAAACTGCCTTTACGAGATAAAATTTGCAGGGCGTCTTCGACGGTGTACCTGGAAGAGGGGTCCCTTACATCATTTATTAGCTCCGGAACCGATAGAATTATCTCCTCGATTGCTTTTTGTAAGATGTTTTTGTTGAAGGGAAGCTGTGCCTTTTTTTCGTTTTTTCTGAACCACTCTGCTATCGCTATCGAGTTGAAAACACATGCATTAGTACCGTCCAACATCTGTACTTGAGCAGAAATGTCTGCCGTTAAATCTGAATCGAACTCAGTTCCTTCTCTGCCACAAGAAGCAGTGATATCCCCGAAGGTTTCCATTACCGAACCCTGGTGAATTGACAAATTAAGTATGTGGTGCTGCACGTCGTCCGTGTTCTCCGGAAATCTGAACTTTACATCTTCCGCTAGTGAGTTGCTTGATACTTTTGGATCAGTGATTTTAGGAGAGGAAATTCTGGTTCTTATACTTTCGAGTTCACGAACAATAGCTAATGAACTTGGCCGTTCCTTAGGATTTTCAACCCAGCATTTCTTGATGAGGTCAGTGTAGCTGTCAAGTACTTCAGGTAAGAGACCATCGAGATAAGAAGGTAAAGTGGGACGCTCGTTGGCCAGCACCTTGGAAGGGATGAGCATCGGTCGACAGACTCCATCCCACGGATTACTCCAACTAGGCACAAGGAGCTCCACCAAGAACATTCCAAAGCTGTATATATCACTCAGCGTAGATGGTTTCCCTCCCTTCAAAATTTCAGGTGCTACAAATGGCATGGTACCGCCACCACGGGATGGTTCCTGCGAAGACATTTGAGTCGTTATTACCTCCTTTGCATCCAAAATGCTTTCCCCGAAGTCGCCAATTTTTACCTCCATCTTTTCAGCGTCACTGCCAATGAAGACATTCGAAGACTTAAAATCACAATGCACGCATCCAGCTTCGTGCAGATAGGACAATCCTTTCGCTGCCTCCAGCGCCATGTGGAGCCTCACTGCCCAAGGTACTTCCTCCACCTGCTCGTCTAAAAGTTGCCGGACGTTATTTACTTCTATAGTTTCTCCTTCGGCATTATCTATCACTTTGCCAAGGTACTCGCTAACCAAGGACGAACTACCGTTTACCCTTCCAAAAAATCGGAGTACATTGGGATGACTGAGTTTTGTTAATACCTTCGCTTCGTGATCTAATTTCCGGTGCGATTTCCTCGTTAGAGGGGCAACGAATTCCTTTATAGCGACTACATGCTTAATTAATTCTCCTTCATTGTATTCCCCTTTGTAGACTCTGGAGGTGGAGCCACTTCCTATGAGGTTACTACGCTCTATAGTTACTTTTTCCGAGGGTAAAGTGATCGATACATCCCCTCCCGCAGCAAACAAGTCTTTAATAGGAACAGAGGAACCTATAAACGAGATAATAAGTATTAGGAAGATCCAATCGTGGACCTTACTACTTTTCTATCACAGACGAAGTGGGCACTTGCGAAGGGTTGGTGAAGTACAATTTACAGGAACATTAACATTAATTTATCAGCAAATATGAAAATACCTTTCTCCTGGTTAACAGCGCAACGTCTCTTGACTTTTTTCTCTCTCTCACGCTAAATGTCCGTCAAAGAAAAGTAACTGATCAGTATGATTTAGTGCAGAGCTGAATTAATATTGTAATCGCATGACACCGATTAATATTAACCCTTCCCCTCCTAAGAGGAGGGGCCGGAAGGGGGTTTCTCGTGAAACGTGATCGTGTGTTTTTCTTCCCCGTGATCCGTTATTATAAAAAAAATATTATCCGTGAACTGTGAATGATATGCTTGTCGTAACACGTGAAAGCAAAAAGTTATTTTTCGTAAATCGTGAAACTTGACCAGAAATCTGCACTTTTTTTCCGTGAAAATGGACCTGCCGTGCAAAAGAGTCTGCAAAAAAAGATTTTTTTGGATATTCTCAAATTGTGTGAGTTAAATACATGACGGACTTGACAGAAAGAAACATTGGTGGCCTTTCTAGGACTTTTAGAGTGAAAAGAGTCAATATGGAGTCTTCTTTGTTCCTCGTTAACGATGTTATTTTCCGTGAACTGTGAAACTTGAAAAGTAATTATCGTGATTCGTGATTTGCCATCTTTAATAGCCGTGAAATGTGCGCATGACCATTCCTTACGGCCCCTCTAAGAGGGACTTTATAGATTTTACTCTAGCTAAAGCCAGACGATTTTACTTGTCAAAGGGAGACTTCTTGGGGGTTAAAAGGTTAAGGATTATTTACCGTTGGAAATAACCTTTAATTTTGCAAGAACTGATTACAAAAAATTACGTGTTTAAAACAGAAGGGGAAATTTTCTAAACGCTGCTGACCCAAAAACCAAGAGATGCGCTTCAAACATGACTTTGGAACCCTGGCTTTACAGCGTTTAAGATACCCATTTTTTCATTTACCAAACAATGAAAAACATTCAGCCAAAAAAAACCCTGTCCGGCTGTAGAGGTTCTTAACACTTGAAAAACGCATCCACTTTAAAACGCGAGTTTTATGAAAATATCAAAAAGCTTTTCAAAAGAGCAAATTTGTGGGGTAACTTCTTCCATCAAGTTTGTACGTGTTTCTCTCAATAATGGTATCTCTAATGCGTTCTTTTTGTGTTGAGCAGCATCATCTTTTTTTTAACCATACCGCCGGGGGCCATGCAAGCGTATGCAAAGTTTTAGCAGTTTGCTCGAGAAAGATCTTTTGCCCTTCCTTTTTTCTCTGGAACATTCACCCCTTGTAGTATCTATTCAAGTTTGCATGTGACTTTAATAGACTTTGAAGAAGATGAAGAAATTGTGTGCTGAAAACGAAGACATCTACTGAAATGAAAGTAAAGGCCAATCAGGAATGATTAATTTTGTCTTTCGACCATTTCGCCCTTTTCAGGCAATATTGCGAAAACAAAAATGCATTATACTTTGACCAAGCATCATTCAGTAATTGTGCCCAAAAACATTGCAAAAATAATGTCAGACATACCTTTGTTACGGAAGAAGCACCACTTCGTTCTTGAGCGATCTGAAAGTACATAATTTGTTGTATGTGTATGTAAAGGAGGGCATATATTTCGTTAAGGATTGCTGTACTTGAATACAATGAGTATTTCCAGCTCTCTAATGACTGATCCTTATTTTCCTATTTCTGGAATACCGACCCATTCTTAGCGAATCCTGTGACGTTATGTTGCTGCTTTTTATAACCGTTTTCTATAATTGTATTTATTAGCAACTACAAGGTGCGATGAAGGGCTTAGGGTCTGAGGGAGGGCCTTGCGAGGAGGGTAGGGAGGGGGAGAGATTCAATGAAATGTATCCAAATGTAGTCATTAATTTAAAAATCTATCTCCCTTAACCCTTTCCCTCCTGAGAGTGACTTTATAGATTTTGGTCTGGCTAACGCCGGATGATTTTACTAATCAAACGGAGACTTCTTAGCGGTTGAAGGGTTCAAAGGGTTATGTGAAAGAAATGTCGACCTATGAATAACAGGAGAGAAAGGTAAAAAACACTGGTGATTTACAAACCTCACGATACGCATAACGTCCAAGTGGTAAACAAGGAAGTCCTGAGCAATAGTCTTCTTGTTCCCACGATTCAAATTTTGGGGGTTTCTTTGCCTTGATCTGAGGAGGGAAGAAGATCACTTTTCTACACATCTTAAAAGGTTGCATAGTGTGAGAATCACGTGGCCTTTCAGGGGCAAACGAGACAATTATGGTTTAACCCCATTATTTATTCTAGATAACGAAGGTATTAAATAACACTATGGACTCGGTGGATGCAGGGGCTTAGCTTTAATTATCATATCAAACATTCACCATGCATTAAAAGCTCTCTCTTTCCGGTTTTTCGGAGAAGGCAATCCACTCATTCAATAATTTTGGGTTACCATAACACAAGACCAAGGGTGGCTCTACCTTTCTCGTCACGTTTGTCATGCTAGCAGTTACTTGTTTGTCAAGCAAGCACTCTAGCTAGCGAGCCAGTGGCCACTTCAGAAGCCCTCATCCTAAATTTCCCTTTCGCTGTTATCATGAAATTACCCAGAATTCGTTTCCGGTGTGAACAAATTTGTTACCTATATTAGGCGGCCACCTCAATTAAGCGGCCGCGGCTACCCTGTAGCAGTCCTATGTTTGTCTTTCCGACTTTTACCTGTATTAGGCAGCCATCATTGAACGAAAACTAAGCCACATATCATTTTATGCGGTATCTATCGTTTAAAATGCGATCCATCATCACTATAACATCGTTGACGCTTTCCAGATGTCCGCAATGTGCTGAAGTACAGTACAAAATTACGAACGCAAAAAAATTTTTCGTTTTGAATATGCTTCACTCATTAGATAGAAATTCCTCTAGTTCTTACTGTATTTCTACTTGACCTTGGACAGTTTTATTGCCTATTGTGCTACTTTTAATCAGTAAAATTTCACACTGCACACTGAACGAAACAACCATGAAATGACGCAATCGATGAGATATTTTGTTGTGAGCTGTAAGTCATAAAAATACAGTACCGTGCACAGAAGAAGAGTAGAGGGTAATTTGGTGCACAGTAGTTTTACACAATGGTACGTATATTATATCGTTATATTAAGTCATAAGTTGGCAATGAACTTTGTTTAATTAGTGTTGATCGCTTGGAAAAGTCTTGATTGTCCTATCATTTCCTTGCATGAAGTGTTTTGTATGATAGGCCATTTAAATTGACATGAGACCACGCCTATTGAGTATTTTTAGTGGACCTGTAGCCGTCCTGAGGGTGGCCGTTATAAACAGGTTCGACTGTACTGATCCCAAAATTTTTCCTGTTTAAGGTGTGATTTAAATTTCCCTTTTAAACGAGTTTAAAAGTCTCTCGGCCAAGACGAAACGCCCGTCATATCAGCTACGAAATTTAAATTCTTCACAAGTACTTGACAATTTGTTTTATTGAATATAACTCGTGAATGTGCGGTCGGGAATCCTTCCGCGATAGAAGGCCAGACTGCATGCTAACATCTTAACTTCGCGAACGGGAACGAGTTTGCTGGAAATTCAAAAAGTATCTGAGGAGTCTCTTCGCCGAGACGAAACGCCGCGTCATACCAGCCACGAAATTTAAATTCTTCACAAGTACTTGACAATTTTTTTTAAACGAGTTTAGCTCGTGAAAAAATCTCTATCCTGCAAACTGCGATAGTTTTTCATCGAATTCAAATACGTATTGTGACAGCGAAATACTTTTCAAAACTCTCCAAGGTTTTACAGAGATCGCGTGCACTTTTCGTTTTTCGAGCGAGTGGGAGGTGTTCACGGCATTTAACAAAGAGGTGTGACTTTTTTCAAGGGTGTTTGATGCTGAAATCGATACAAATTTGTTATTTCGCTCTTACGCACACTTGCTTCTGACTGTTATTTATGTAGCGTGACGTTTGGATGCCATCAAATGTGGTAAATAAATCTGAGAGCAATGTCCAGCAATGCGCGAACACCGCAGCGTTAACGAGACAGT
Source organism: Pachyseris speciosa (assembly GCA_016490735.1). Taxonomy (NCBI): domain Eukaryota; kingdom Metazoa; phylum Cnidaria; class Anthozoa; order Scleractinia; family Pachyseridae; genus Pachyseris; species Pachyseris speciosa. The sequence continues at coordinate 229,543 of JAEMWC010001171.1, read as the reverse complement.
TATGGAAGTGGTTGCCCTGCACTGGTGTCTTTGCTACCAAAACATGAAAGATTTTAAAGATAATAACAAAAAGGGAAAAGTTTTGAAATGAAGTGGGAAGAAATTAATGAAATTAAAGAAATTAATTATATCTGCGTAAGATTCTGTGGAATCAAAAATGGAACAAAAACACTACCATCTGGATCTCGGCGACATTCCGTTCATCGAGAATTTTACATTTTCTGATCAACTCAACAGATTGCCCGCAGCCCGTAATTTTGATATTCCCCTATAACCGAAACGTGCGATAAAACTTTGTGTTGTCAAAGTTTGCAATCGTTTGCGGTTGAATCAGATAGAAACCAGGCTTTAGAGCGTTAGCCTTTCGTCAGAGTGAATCGATTCAGTCTGACACAGGGTCAGTGCTTGAAACGCCAGCTTTTTAAAATAACCTTCAATGGTGGCCAATCCGTTGATAAACCAAATTTTCGTGCTTTGTTAACACTCCCACCGTCGAATCATCACAGTTTCGTTAGAAACAAATCAGTTTAATCTTTTTAACCTTTTTGTGAGAAATGCGCACAAGAAATTCTAATTGACATTCACTAAGAAAACGCATTCAATTTTGGTGTCTTAAGAATGCTTAGGTGTCATGGATGTGAAAGTGAGATTTCACACCGCTACCGTGATCGGACAAAAGGTTTACTGCTCACTGGGAGCTCTGGCATTTTTAAAATTCAAATCTTTTGTCATAGCGAAAAGTTCTTGGTCTTCATTCAGTTTTACCTTAGGGCAAGTAAATTCTAATAAACCCGTTTTTCTTCAAGAAAATCCTGCCCTGGATTCAAAGTGAGCACACAGTGAGCGAAGTTGATGGAGAGAGGTCTAGTGTTCGTTGAGTGAGAATTTTGAATCTTTGAAACTGCTAGGATTCCACGCAAATTATACCGCAGCAAACCTACGTTTCTGCTGCAGACGGGTTTTCCGTTCGTGCAAACGAACTTCTCTTTCCTACAAACCGTAAACGAACCTTTCGTTTCCTGCAGACGAATTCTCGTTGACTGAAACAAGGAAACAAAATTGGCATGGAATTTTGATTAGAGAGTCGAGGTTTCACTTTGGATCGTGCTATTCGCCGCAATTACCACTACAACAGAGCTCCAAAATCGCCCAAGATTCGTTTCCAATCATGTCTTTTGCGCAGTGATGTAAACTGGGCATAGAAATCAGAATGGTAGATTTGCAACATGTTTTATATTTCCACTTGAAACTTACCCCAATTGATCTCCTGTCTTTACGTTTCCCTGTTGATCCAGAGGTGTCCATGCAGATGAACTCGCCAGGAACTTATCGTTTTCAGCAGCACTCTGAATGATAGAAAATAAACGTAAGTCAAAACCAATATGCGAATCGCCTCTGATGATGAAATGATGAACGAACCGTTTCCCCTTGCAATGAGTTCCTGATGGCAAGGATCATGGCACGTTCTTCGTTTTCTGTCTGCAAATGTGACCACGAAAATGTTCCTCCACTAACAACCTCAGCATACGACTTGACACACTTTTGGCTTGGCTGAGAGGATGCCATGTCTATACAGTTAAACGCCGACGATTATATAGTAAAACGAAGGGGAAATCACTGTAACAGCTAATCGCGAATCCACGTGTACTGCTTCAAACAGACAATGAAATAAAAGATTGAGAAATTAACAATAAGAGTTTGTAATGCGATAACAGCAAACCAATTTCAAATGGCGTTTACCACGCCCATGCCAAACCCGGGGATTTTTGAAAAGAAATAGCAAAGGTGACAGAAATATTACACATTAAGGTGTGAATTTATTTTGCACAGAAACAGAAGACAGCGGAAAAAAGATAGAAGGACGCGTAAGACATCGTGAAGTTTGTTTCACTAGGATATCGGGTTTTTTTGTTCTTCTCTCTCATCTCTTGTCTTCCCTTTTCTCTTATCAATCGGGGTAAGTTTCAAGTGGAAATAAGAAACATGTTGCAAATCTACCATTCTGATTTCTATGCCTGGTTTACCTCAAATATTCAGACGAACATTTCGCATTTAATTAATCGCGAAGTAACTGATTCCCTCATATATTAGGACGAACATTTCGCAGTTAATTAATCGCGAAGTCACTGATTCCCTAATATATTCAGACAACCATTTCGCAGTTAATTAATCGCGAAGTCCCTGATTTCCCTATATATGTAGACGAACATTTCGCAGTTAATTAATCGTGAAGTCCCTGATTCCTTGATATATGTAGACGAACATTTCGCATTTAATTAATCGCGAAGTCACTGATTCCCTCATATATTCAGACGAACATTTCGCATTTAATTAATCGCAAAGTCACTGATTCCCTAACATATTCAGACAACCATTTCGCAGTTAATTAATCGTGAAGTCCCTGATTTCCTTATATATTCAGACAACCATTTCGCAGTTAATTAATCGCAAAGTCCCTGATTTCCCTATATATGTAGACGAACATTTCGCAGTTAATTAATCGCGAAGTCCCTGATTCCTTGATATATGTAGATGAACATTTCGCATTTAATGAATCGTGAAGTCACTGATTCCCTCACATATTCAGACGAACATTTCGCAGTTAATTAATCGCGAAGTCACTGATTCCCTAATATATTCAGACAACCATTTCGCAGTTAATTAATCGCGAAGTCCCTGATTTCCTTATATATTCAGACAACCATTTCGCAGTTAATTAATCGCGAAGTCCCTGATTTCCTTATATATTCAGACGAACATTTCGCAGTTAATTAATTGCGAAGTCACTGATTCCCTAATATATTCAGACAACCATTTCGCAGTTAATTAATTGCGAAGTCCCTGATTTCCCTATATATGTAGACGAACATTTCACAGTTAATTAATCGCGAAGTCCCTGATTCCTTGATATATGTAGACGAACATTTCGCATTTAATTAATCGCGAAGTCACTGATTCCCTCATATATTCAGACGAACATTTCGCAGTTAATTAATCGCGAAGTCACTGATTCCCTAATATATTCAGACAACCATTTCGCAGTTAATTAATCGCGAAGTCCCTGATTTCCTTATATATTCAGACAACCATTTCGCAGTTAATTAATCGCGAAGTCCCTGATTTCCTTATATGTTCAGACGAAAATTTCGCAGTTAATTAATCGCGAAGTCCCTGATTCCCTCATATATTCAGACGAACATTTCGCAGTTAATTAATCGCGAAGTCACTGATTCCCTCATATATTCAGACGAACATTTCGCAGTTAATTAATTGCGAAGTCCCTGATTTCCTTATATACTCAGACGAACGTTTCGCAGTTAATTAATTGCGAAGTCACTGATTGCTTAACATATTCAGACGAACATTTCGCAGTGAATTAATCGCGAAGTCACTGATTTCCTAATGTATTCAGACGAACATTTCGTATTTAATTAATCGCAAAGTCACTGATTTCCTTATATATTCAGATGAACATTTCGCAGTTAATTAATCGCGAAGTAACTGATTCCCTCATATATTAGGACGAACATTTCGCAGTTAATTAATCGCGAAGTCACTGATTCTCTTATATGCATATATGTACAAAGCGAATAATTCGAGGTTAGTTAACGGCGAAATTTGGATCTGTTATATTAGAAATCAAAATATTTTGAAAAAAATATACAAAATATTGCAAATTTTCATAATTTCTCTATAGATATAATTCATTACAAAATTTTTACTTATATTAACTCCCGCCTCGAGAGATCCCGAAGAATCTGTTAATGAGAAGAGAATTTATGCTTCAATGCCATACATCAAGGGCATTTCGGAACGCCTCCAAAGAGCATTCAAATCACACGAGATAACACTTGTACACAAGCCTTTCAATTCCTTAAGATCACAACTAGTTCGGGTTAAGGACAAAACGGAAAATATTATAAAGTGTGGAACAGTCTATCATATCCATTGCGAACAATGTGACAAAGACTATGTGGGCGAAACGTCTCGTTTATTGGAAACTCGAGTAAAGGAACATCTTTCTACAAACTCGTCAGCTGTTCGTGAACATTGCCACCTCACAGGTCATTCGGTGGATTCCAGTAAAACAAAAGTTCTTGCCACGGAAAGTAACACTTTCAAACGCCGCATAAGGGAGGCAATTGAGATAAAATTACGTAAACCCTCCTTGAACAGAGACAATGGGTTCGAATTAGCCAGAATCTATGACACTATCTTAGCTCCCTCGGGTCCATTATATAACCCTTCTTAACTTTCAAATTTACATTGTGGCTGACGAAGTTCGGTTGATCCGAACGAAATATTCCACTTTTTTAAGTCTTTTAATTGTGCTCTGAGTACAGGAAAAAATTTTTATATTTGATCAGATAATGTTTACAACTGATCGTATAACGCACAGAACTGATCGAGAAATTTGCGCACAACTGATCGGATGTTTAAAACTGATAGAATAAAACGCACAACTGATCGAAAATTGTGCACACAACTGATCGGATAATGTTTACAACTGATTGAATAACACACACAACTGATCGAGAATTGTGCGTACAGCTGATCGCATAATGTTTAGGACTGACCGAATAACGCACGCAACTGATGGAGAATTGTGTGTACAACTGATTGGATAATTTTGACAACTGATCAGGTAATGTTTACAACAGGTCGTATAACGCACACAATTGATCGAATAACACGCACAACTGATCGAAAATTGTGCACATAACTGATTGAATAACACACACACAACTGATCGAGAAATTTTCGTACAACTGATCGCATAATGTTTACAAATGATTGACCAACGCACACAACTGATCGAGAAGTGTACGTATGACTGATCGGATAATGTTGACAAATGATCGAATAACGCACACAACTGATCGAGAATTGTGCGTACAACTGGTCGGATTACGTTTACTACTGATCGAATAAGATGCAAAACTGATGGTGATGTGTGCGTACAACTGATAGAATAACACACACAAATGATCGATATTAGTGGGTCCAACTGACCGAAAAATGCAAACTGATCGATTGATATACACTCAACTGCTGCAGTTATGTGTGCACAATCAAACAAGAAATGGGGAAAACTGATTGAATAACTCGCGTAATTGATTGAGGAGTGTAAACGTAAAGCCTGTAGAACTGGTTGAGGTCACTGATCGAGTAACATTTCAGAATTAACCGAATAACTAGAAAAACTTGTCATGTAAACGTACCGCAACTGATCAAGTAACGCGATCAACATACTGCAGTTTGAAAAGTTTTCCCAGCAAGGTTGAATAAAGGAGGACAAAGTGCCCGTGTTAAACAATTAAGGGTATATGTTTCTACCCTAGTCATGCAATGAAAGCAAAAAGTTGTGAAATGAACAAAAAAATTATTTTGAAACAAATGGCGTGCCATAACACCTCAAATAAATATCGGGATAACAATGTTGATGTATAATTGGGATCGGTTTAGGATGTTATGGAAATCTTAAGCCAAAAATAAATAATTCCTACCCGGGCTTTCCTACTGATGCCACCGTGGTCGGGCCAGAGGATAAGTAACTGCAGTGTAAAATGGCTAAACTTGACCAAATTTAGGATACCAGACCTGGTGTACACATTGTCAGTACAAAAAGCAGTTAAGCTCTTCCTTTCGTATCAAATTAAGTTTCTGGAATTGTCCAAACACATCACTTATATTTCTTTTTCATCTTATTTTAGTAGTGAAATATTTCCTGTTCCAGGAAGCTCTGGACTTAATAGTCTTAATCAAGGTAAACTACTACTCTGAACCCTAAGTAAATGGCATAACTTGATAAAATTGGAGAAAATTTGAAAGGGTAATTGATAAGATTGATTAAATTATCAAATCATTTCTTAATTCACAGGAGTAAAGAGAAAAAGGGATTCATTAGGTAACTAAAACAACTTTGCAAGGTGGTGTTTGAACAGTTTAAAAAATTATGGAAGAAATTGGAGAATTTTATTTAACATACTACATTTTTTTTATTATTTCAATAATTTAGAAGAATCAAGGCAATTATCATGGGGATGGGGGTTTATTGGTTGCCCCACAGAAGAAGACCCTCAAAGTGAGGGTGAAAGCAATGATCACAGTGGCTATTATTCTGCTGGGACCGAGATCATTTCTGATTCGGAAGATGACCTATCATTTTTAGATGGTGAGTTAGCGACCAGTTGTCACTGTAAATAAATTATACTTATTGATAAAGTTCAGGATCAAGGCAATTAATCCACAAAATTTTCACCCTGTGGATAAGTGGCAGACCTTTTTTTTAAATTTACAGAAGTGTTGCCCAGTGACCAGGACAATGAGGAGAGGGGAGAAGAAGTGCACGAGGAGGAAGAGGGAGAGTTTGAGCACTGGAGCGAAGAGGAATGGGGAGAGGAATGGGAACAGTGGGAATTTGTAGGGTAAGATGATGTGGAGGAAGACCAAGAGTATGAGGAAGATGAAGAGGATGGTGATGATGATGATGATGAGGAGGAGGAGGAGGAGGAAGAAGAAGAGGAGGAGATGGGAAAAGGAGGTGCCAGAGTTCCAACAGATCTGTGCGTGGTCTGTGTTACCAGAGCACGCAATGCTAGTAGGATACATGGGGACACAGGACATCAAGTTTGTTGCTTTGAATGTGCTTCAAGGTTAAAAACTGAAAAAAAGAAATGTCCTGTGTGCCGCAAAAAAATTAAACTTGTGAAATATTTTTTTTAGTGAGCAAGTATACTAAAACATAGAGGATATTACATGGCCATGTGGAGATATGAAATTCCTCTTCGAGTGTTGAACAAATCATGAGTGGGCGCTGCAAACAAGTGAAATAGTTTTAACATGGGAAGAGAAATTTCATATCTCCAAGCTGCCATGTAATATTCTATTTATTATATAAACACCAATGAGCACCACAACACTTACTTTTTGCTGGGAAGGCACACTTTTTTAATTTTTGAACTGCAGCATAAGCTGCACATAAGCACATCTGGTATTCCATTGGTGTTTATATAATAAAATGTTTTATTATATAAACACCAATGAAATACCAGCTGAGCTTTTGCGCGAAAACATGATATCTTCACACGTGAAAATAACATGTTATCTTCTCACGTGAACATATCACTGTTGCTATGGTTATGTAATAAATCTCACCTTTGGCAAATGAAATGAAATGATTTGGTATTTCTTTTGTGTTTATATAACAAACAGAACATTACATGACCGCTTGGAGATATGAAAGTTCTCTTCTCGTGTTGAAAAATATTTCACGAGTGAGCTCCGCGAACGAGTGAAATATTTGTCAACACTTTAAGAGAAATTCCGTATCTCTGTGCGGCCATGTAATATCCTCTATATTATTCTCTTCTGGCTCAGTAAAATAATATTGTGTAAATGTGTTGTTCCAGACAATCTCCATAACTTCCCATGGACGGTTTTTTGTTTGAACCCTTCCTCCTTCCTTGGAATTCCCAATTAAGCTTCATAATTTCCCTTATACATTTTGGCTGTTGACACCTTTGGATGGGGCTAGTTTGGATATTTTCTGGAACCTCACAATGTGGGATAATCGCCTCAATTTTTCTTGGGGAATATTTATTTTATATTATTAAAAATGATAATATAACAGGGATTAAATAGGCATTGTGTGGTCATTAATGATGGAACAGAGAATTAACTCTTAAGTGTAATTTTAAGTGCTAAGCTTAAGTGTTTATACTGTGTGGTCATTGCTTTTGCAAATTTGATGGCTCCTAAAGGAGCCGTTTTTGTGTTTGGACTAGTTCTGTAGGGTGAACTTCAGCCCTCTTGTTCTTCATGGTGATTGTAAACATTTATGCTCCCTATCTGGCTGTCAGGGGCTTCTTCATCTGAGCTTTCTTGATTGGCTGGCACTTTAGACTTGACATAGCTTCTACGTTTTCTTTTGAGGTTGTGGCATCAGGCAAACATCGGCCTGTTTTCTTGTTCCATAACCTATCAGCAAGGATAACAATTATTTTATTAAAAATTGCAGAAGGTTATCAAGTTATTTATCCCTGGTGATTTTTGATGGTAATCACACTGAGTCAAGTGCAATTCCGGGAGCAATCATACAAGTATGTTGAAATTACAAGCTGAGTTCTCCATCTCCACTGGGTGCCAAAATTTCAAAAGGGTTTGCATACCGGTAAGAAAATGGCATTTATTTGTATAATACTTTTAGGCTCACCTGATGGAATAGCAGCCCCATTATTCTTAAAAATAAATGTAGTATATCCACCACAACAAACTCAAAAGGGATGTTAAGAAGTGGAGGCATTGTGCAGCCTTTCCTTGCAGCCGTGGTGGAGTGCTGGCACAACCTGGTGCACTCCAACAGCCTTCTCTCAATTGGCCATTCATCAACTAGAAAAAGATTCACATATTATAATTAGATTTTGATATAGACTGTTTGAATGTATGCAAATTTTTTTTATGTCAGAGAATAATAATTTTAGTCAGTCTACTCTATACTTATTTCTATTATTGACTTGCTTGTTTTTGGCTATGTGATGATGAAGATGAAATCAAAATACAACATTTTAAAAAAGAAATTCTCCCTACTTACTATCAAGGTTGTTAATTTGGTCCTTGCAGCAATAGCACCAAATACAAAAGTATTTAGAACTAGCTCCATTCAGTCCATACACCAGGGCCAAAAATTTCCAGTCGGAACAACAATACCTGTTAAGAAACAAATTACAAGATGTGAATTAACCAGTAAACACCTTTAAGGAAACGAAAAACCAGATCTATTGGGATAAATTCATCTGAGGCTTTTAAAGATAAAGGAATGATCATTTAATTTTAGAGTAAGACAATACTCACCACTCAACATCAAAGTGTTCGCCATCAATTGATATCCCTTCTGCTTTTAACTCATCGATTTCTTGAAAGGTATGCCCAAGGCAAGCTTTCAAATCTTCATAGTCTTCTTTACCTATGGAATGATATTAGACATGATCCACTGACTGTGACATATTTTGAGCACCAATTCAAAATTAATAAGTGAAATTGGCAACTGTTTTATTTTACAATTGGTTCATGCTTTAGTGTGCACTTTTCAATATCAGAAGTGATTGTTCGCAGTATGCAAAATATTCAGCAAAATAGGAATTGCAGAAACCATTTACCACCCCGGTCATGGAGACTGGCATCTAATAGTGGTTTATCATTAGTAGCTTTAAGGTATTATAATCTCTGCACTTACCATTGTACAGTGCTAGAGTATACTGGTATTCGTATGTTGCTTTATTTTCACATAGAATGTTGAACACAGCCATTACTGTGCCAATCCTTTTGCTTGTCCTTCTCCCATAAGCTGCAAACCGGAGTTTAATTTTTGAACCATCTTTTTTTATAGCATCTTTAACTTCTGGTATTGTGATTAAATATTGCAAAATGTCACGAACACTCCTCACTGCACCATCAGCTTGTTTGGCCTGCATTTATTTAAAACCAAAAAAAAATTTAATCTGTAAATTATCATGATGGCCAGTCACACACGTCGTTTTGGCT